>JBCEWB010110922.1:0-11813 GCA_039654565.1 Peronia peronii
ATCTATCTATCTATCTATCTATCTATCTATCTATCTATCTATCTATCTATCTATCTATCTATCTATCTATCTTATATATCTATCTGTCTACCCTAATGCAATAGGGAGTGCTTTGATGTGACCATAAGATTATAAGATATATTCATTTACTCGTTGATTAACAGGGCAGTAATCAACTTTTGAAAAGCCATTTCAACTTTTAGATATGTTTACAAAACTGCGACTTTATAAGTGACAGGAAGAAGGAGTCATTAGTTTTAATGTAGAGAAGACAACAGAATGACTTTAAGAACGGACGTATAAACCATTGTAATAGCAATGAGCTTTTGACAATTCTGATTGTTTGCTGATTAACTAGGTAAGTATTGTCATACTAATGGAAGTTTCTAATATCTATTGTTTCATATATTGAAAAATCTAAAACTACTAATGATCTGTTTAAAAAAAAATCCATCCGTTTATCTGGCACTAAAAGATATCTCGAGTGCTGAAAAGTTTTAAAAAATGACGAATGGGTAGTTGGGGTAAAGGAAAAACCACGCACTCATGGAAGACGAAATTAGTAGAAGGAGGCAGTGTTGGGTTGGATCCTTTACAGGTAGACAGGAGGCCATAGGAGTTCTCGACAAGCTCTGGGATTTCAATGCATTATTATGGAAAGATGCAAAAAGTTAGGTTGTGCATCTTCTGGAAGAGATGTTTCGAAGCTGATATGAAATTTACCGTCATAGAATGAGATGACAAAGTTGTCTAAAGATCAGGCTGAGTGAAGACTCTCTCTTACAATGAGACGCGAAACGATGAAATCAGGCGCTCGTCAAACTGGGGCGACCGGAGAAATCAGGGGTTTTTCAACAGCATTTTTTTTATTTACAGAACCCTTCCATATCAATCTAAAAACGCAGTATAAAGTTAAATTTATGGTAATAGATTAAGTAAAAGCCCAAAAATTGTAATTTAGTGGCATGGCCTTATAAGGATTTATAAATTTACAAAAATGATCGGCCATTTTCTCCATAAATTCAGCTGCAGCAACAGGTCACCTCCTTCTTCTTTGATTGCCAATATCCTGCCTTTTAGTTAAGATAGAACAAAAGTTTTTTTCAAGCAGAGAAGGAGAAATGGTACCAAGAACTCCATATGCTCAAAATTTGACGAGAGCCTGATTTCATCGTGTCGCATCTCCAATACTTTCATACGACGCTCTTTCAATCTTCGTTGAATTTTTTCTCAACCTGTTGAGATACACCTTTCTAGGATATTAAAATACAATTCAGTGCTAAACTTCATTCTGTTACACTGCATTTTCCTCGTTATGTGTTAAAAAGAGAAATCATAAACTAAATATCGTTTTTTTTGTCTTCTTTTTTCATTTTGCTGTTGTTGTTGTTGTTGTTGTTGTTGTTGTTGTTGTGGTGGTGGTGGTGGTGGTGGTGGTTTTTTTTCCAGTGGGAAGTTTATATTCAGGGAATAGCCGATTTGACAAAGGAACTTAGTTTGGCTCTTGGTATTTACCATAACATAGTGGGCGCATTCTGACGATCTTGTTGATGATTGCGCGATACCTGTAAATTTACCCGAACTTCTATCGAGAGAGAATTTATAAAATGGATGTCTATGGGGAGAAACATGGATAGATGTTGAAGATTAACGGATGCCTTTGTTAGCAAGCTAAACTCAGAAATTTATGCATCAATTGTAAAGCCTTTGTCTGCCTTATAATGTGGATATTGTGGCCCAGGAATTACCAATGGATGTTGTTAACTTCAAATCTTTCAGGTGTTTCCTAAAGGTAGCCAATGACAAATTATTAGGTCCACTGGTAACAACTGCGGAGATTTAGAAGTACTGGAAAACTATTTTTTGAGAATTATAGCTAAATTCATACAGGTTTTGTTGTAAACTAAATGCATTCGATATTCTGTCTATGATAATGAGCATAATCTGTAACATAGGGCTGTGAAGGTTAAAGTACCGGGAGACTTCAACATAATACATGTACATAGTTTGGGTCGGCCTGAAGCAGGTCAATTCAAACGCAAAGCAAGAGTGAGCCAGGAGGCTGATGGAAGTCTTTGACAGATTGTCAGAAAGACTAAGACGGACGACAGAAGGATAGAGATCAAAGCTGTGATAACAGTAGGCGGGAAGAAAGAGGGGGAAAGGGGGCAGGGGAGATGGGTAGATAGGAAGAATCCTGATCAGGTTATGGAAAAAGAAAAATGAGATGCAACACGATGAAATCAGGCTCTCGACAAATTTTGAGCATATGTAATTATTGGTATCACTGTGAAGATTATTCATTTCCCTTGCTGTGTGTGAAAAAATGTTTGTTCTACCTTAAGTATGAGTCGAGATATGAGCAATTAAAGATGATGTTGGTGACCTGTTGCTGCACCTGAAATTAGTGAGAAAATGGCCGATTACTTTTGTTAATCCTTATTTATCCATATTAGGATATGCCACCAAATTACAATTTTTGGGCTTTTACTCAATCTATTTCAGTAAATTCAACTCTGAAATGCATTTTTAAATTGATATAGAAGGGTTCTGACAAGAAGAATTAATTGCGCTAAAAATTCATTCACTGTTAAAAACCCGTGAGTTCTTCCATCGCCACAGTTTGACGAAAGCCCAAGGAGCTTATGTATACTGGAGTGCGGACTCATGCCGCCGCCTTAACAAAACACAATGTATCTAGCGTGCCAATACAAGCGCCATGGCCATGGGGTTAGATTTAGTACTGCTATACGTGAGTTTCGTTTAGTTTTGCACGTGGTAACATAACAACAACGGCGTTAAGTCTTAACGTTAACTAGGTTTCTCGCCCTCATGGGTATGGCTCCACATTTGGCACGCGTGATATCATCATTCCACTCTCCAGTATAATAGTATAAGCTCCTTGCAAAAGCTTGATTTCATCGTGTGGTGTCTCAATGTGTAGGGAAGGGGTAGGGGATTTATACTTATGATATTGAGGAGGAGAACAGCAATTTAGAGCAATTAATGACATCTCCCCTGGAAAGATGCCGACTTTCAATCTATAATTAAACATTAAAATGTTAGTTTATTTCTACGTCGCTCTTTTTGCGATCTTATGGTGAGATCAAAATAATGGATTAATCAATTCATTTTTAGATAACAAAAATATTTTCAGGCCCACGGTTTCAACTTTTGACTGCGAATTCTAGTTAATATCTGTCATTTTGATTTAACCGTACAATATTCTATTGCTACAGGATGCCCTGAGGATAAATAATTACAAAGGAAACCATAGTGTGGGATGTTATTGCAAGCCCTCATTAATTAATAGCCCTTGTCATGCCAGTCTAATAAGAATACTTGTTTTCTTCACTTGAGCATCGGTAGCTGATCTTTATGACATGAGATCATTTTTAGAACCAGTTAGCTATCTAATTTAAAATCGCTTTAGTTTGTTCTCAGTATTGCGTTGTAAGAGTGACAAATAACCTAGTCGTTTCACCCAAAAATGAATTCTTTGACGTTCATTGGTTACAACCCACAAAGAAATAAAATAGAATAAAATAAAAATAAAATAAAACAAAAACAAAATGTAAAAGCGAAGACAATACAAGACATGAATGAGAGAGTCGAGAGTGATGACCTCGAATTACCCTTCATTTCACGTCACGTGACACCTACAGACTGCCATTCCCCCATTGTCTACTTAAGATGTGTCAGTCGAGGCCTCAAGATGTCTTGATAAGATAGAGTTGCGGCTCCAGATTAAAAAGGTTATACCAGAGATTCCCAACTGGGGCGATATAAGTTTATTACCCTTGAAAACGACAACCTTATGAATCCATGTCAACACCTCACAGAAACTGGAGACGAGGTTTTGTGTCCTCAAGTCTTCCGTCCGTTTGGACTATTTGATCTATTAGCTAAATTCTTAGAAAATTACACACCGGTTCAGCTTGATACTTTGACACATCGAGGCCTTTACACGTTGTGCGTAGTATCTAAATGCATTCAAGCAAAGAGAATGGAGATAAAGCCTTGTCCATCTAGACGAACGATATACACCGAGTGGTTTTGTATGGTATTGTTATAAGGCAGGCTCTGTCAATACAAAATCAACAAAACTGTTGGCAGATTTATGATAAATCAGAAAGAAATAACGGAAACGCCATTGCCCTAATTCTAAAATTCAAGAGAAATAAAAGAAAAAAAAGAGAAAAAAAATCAGAAAAGCAAAAAGAATTATTATCGAACATTTTTTAACACTCGCAACATATATCCATAAAATTTAGAATTACAATCCATGAGATGAAAGATCTCCGAAAAAGAACAAAATAAAAATAAAAAAACCTGTAATGTTTTGAAAGAGTAGGGCAATTTTCCTGCACACACAGACATACACCATCGAATGCTAAAAATGCATACAATCGTGCATGTTTGATTGTTTGTTTGTTTATTTGTGTGTTTATTTTCAGCCCGATTCCCCAGAATATTCCCCCAAGACAGAAAATTGCCTGAACTTCAGAGATCCCGACTCCTTCACTTTTTTACTTTTTTTTTTTAAAGATCCTCTCAAAAAAAAAAAAAAAAAAAGAAACCAATAAATCTTTATATTAATTAAGAGAAAAGGTGAGCGTTTCTAATTTCTTTCATGATCTGCTAGTTTTACGTTATGTTACGCTCTATTATATCTTTCAATTACCAGCTGACTAGTGTGTCGGGTTAGTTTTATGTGATAACGTAGTGTCTTTGCTTTTCTTATATTGTCTGCCAACAACTTCCTTGTCAGTTTTTACAATTCGTTGTGGAAATAAGTCTTAACCGCATAAACTGTTTGAAGTAAGATTTGATCGTTAATTTTAGAGATTAAACATACAGCGAAAATTGAAGATGTCTGGGGTGTCTGGGGTGTGTGTGTGTGGGTGTGTGTGTGTGTGTGTGTGTGTGTGTGTGTGTGTGTGTGCGTGCGGGCGCGCGCGCGTGTGTATGTGTGTGTGTTGGTTTAACGGTACATCAGCACAATCACGGGTATATTGTGCCAAACACGGTAAGATATGTCACCATGTCAACAAGGCTGATCAAATAGGAAAGAACGGGACAGAAGACAGGAGCAAGGAGACAGACAAGAAATATCACCTCTGGAACGTCAAAGATGGCATTCCATGGGAGGCATCCCACCGAAGGCGGGCTTTCACCGCCTGCAGGTGGGGGCAGAAGACCTACTTATAAATCCCGAGCTCTCATGGGGGAACGAAGAAAAAAAACATTTTAATTAAGGAGGACATGGGCGTTTTCTGTATTTATTTAGTATATTGTGTTATGCATAATTAAAGGAACATGAACGAAGTTACAGAATTCGCTCAAATTAATATTAAATTAAACACATACTTTTCTTTTTACAGCAGGTCCGGGAGCGCATACACACAAACACACACATACACACACACGGAGTAGGTTAAAGTTAAAAAAAAATGTTTTTTTTTAAATTTTGACTGAAACAAAAAACAAAAACAAACAAAAACAAAACAAGAAAACGACGACAACAACAACAACAACAACAAAAAAGTCATTTTGACCTCCATCTTTGTGGAACCTCTACAACAGAAACCAAGTCAAGGACCATTACTCTTGTCATTCAATCAGTTTGAAGTCCAAAATTTGGGGGTGTTTCGAGTGCTTTTTGTCTCCACTCTAGTTTGCTCAGCACACCATGGGTCGTTCATCGAGTGCTAAAACACTTGTCCGTCTTCTCCCTTCGTTTGTTGTATTTTCTGCCCCACTACCTTACCGGCACGTCAGTTCTCCACAGGATTGGATGTTCGATCTATGGAATACCGTGCGCTCTTACCTACTCATTGTTAGTTCCATTTCACTTTTCGTCTTTGCTGGTTTTATGTAATAATTCTTCATAGAACACCGACATTATTGGGATGCATGCAATTGTATACATATTATTTTTGCTAGTTATGCTTTCACTTCATTTTTAACTCTTAAAAAATTCTGTAAGAGTTTTTCTTTGTTTGTTTGTTTGGTTTGTTGTTGTTGTTGTTGTTTTTCTCTTCCTCTTTAAAAAAAAATTAAACTGACTGGAAGAAATTCGGAAACCATCATTATTAGAAAAGAGACAAAGAATCTGTGAATCACTAACAGCTCCCCCCTCAGATAAGGAGTAACCTGTGATTTTTGTGTGTAGTATCAGGAATTATAGAGGTTCCTGACAAAAGTCTCCAAATCATTCACCCAGCATGGATGCAATTTTACATAGAATAGTCACTGGGAGCAAAGTGTTAAAGATTTATTTACCATATTTCTTTGCCATTGATAAACGCATTCTGAACCTCACACATGGAAAACTGTTAGAAGCTGGGAAAGATTTAACCCTCAAATAGCCAGTTCTGAGAAAAAAAGAACGAAAAAGAAGGTGGCATATACCGAGCAATTCTCAGATCCAGTCCATTTAATCCCGAAATTACAAGACAGGAAGGAAAAAAATCTTAAGGCTCTGGATAAATCAAAAGGCATCCCATTTCTCTAATTAGTTGAAGAAAATCATCATTAATTTGTCTTTTTTTTTAATTCAGGCGAATATGAAGCTTACCTCATCTCTATATCGCATGCCTGCATGTTCAATACATCTTGTCTGGGCTCTACTTGTTGGTATGTTAGGTTATTCTGTCAGCTGTGTTTTCACCCAGATAAAGTAGTATGGAGCAGGCTGCTTCTCATATCATCCAAAAAGACTGAAGATCAGATTTCCTATTCGAGAGGACCGACGTGGTCATCAGATTCATGAGCCGAAAACTTAGTTTTGAAGACAAAATTCCTATAGTTGGGAACTTGTGGCAAACCACAGGGTAAAATGCATGTTTACACTTTTCCAATCACGCTGTTGTTTGATACCCCATATAACATAATAATAATAATATTATATATTTCGATATAGACCATTAACACGTAAACGTATTCTATCGTATTGGTTGAAATATCTCGGCGATCACAGTGATGTCCTGTTAGACCCAAACGCAAACTCAACTTTAAGGTTAGTTTAGAAAACCCAAAGTGGCATTAAACAGATGAACACAATAAAAACTAATCCAAGATGTATGGATAGAGTAAGACAAACATAATAATATAGTGCCGCATTCTTATAGGACGGAATCAAGTCCAAAGAAGTCACTGCATCACAATATAGCATGAGGGAAAGGAACGGAAAAAAAAAGATTACTATGTCTATACATAGTAGAGACAAGAACAAGAACAAGAAGTCGCTATCATGATCACGATATGTTTCAATGTGTTTGAATTTCATGGATGAAATGATAACACGTGATCACGATTGCTAAGGTTTATCCAATGAGTCCGAATATGTATTATAAGTTTCCTTGTTATAATGACTGCTCTAAGAAATTGCATTCTTTATAGGTTTACATAACCAAATGTATGCCATATATTTCGTTCACTGTTGTTCCTTTTAAAGTAGTATTATTAATTTTTACAAACAGTGCAGCATAATCTTAAAAAAAAAAAGATCAAACTTGGATTTTTTTTTTTCGGAGATTTCGGCTGTGGCTAACACCTTGAGACGCATGGGCGCCACCAAGTAATGCCACCGAACATTCGCCAAATAAAGATATCCACAACCAAATTCAGATCGCATCGGTCGCTGCCCGGACGGCGTCTTGATTGCAAGTCGGGAAAGGGGTGATAATTACATGTAAGCTACTGGAGAGATGGGACGACAATGTCCGAGAATGGACAGAATCATCTTCAAAAGCTCTCACTACGACATTGACAGAGATCAAGAGAGAGAGAGAGAGAGATGAAGTCTTAGGAGGAAACATCTTTGAAATAAAAATTAATGGCTAATGGAAATAAAAGTCCACCTTTTTCAAACATTCTCATCGTCCATCAGTTACAGATATTTTTTTTTTCCTTTACCCATTTGGCTTGATGACATAGACACTTGCAGAGGGGGGAAACGGGGGGAGACGGAGTAATCAAACTCTACCGCCGATCTGTCCACTTGCTGAGATCATGTCTCTTCCTGGCTATCAGTCGGTGGTATTTAGGTCATTAACGTGCGGTGAAAACTCATTAGTGGAAGAGCAGCTGGTTCTATTTTAAGTAGAACTTTCAGAATCGTGAACGTCTAGTCATTCTTCTAACGACAGCTCCAATCGGTGGTGCTCTGTGCCATGTCAATTGTTCTATATTCAAATTCTAGAATCTAAACTAGTCTACTAGTTTTGTGTGTGTTTAACATGTAACAACTATGTTATTGAGGGCATTGGTATCCAATATACGAGATCTAAAACGTCCTCCTCCTACCCTTTTCTCTCTCTTTCTCCATCATCTCTCCTTCTCCTTCTACCTCTCTCTTTCTCATACAGTTAATTGATATCAGATACCTTTTATTCACATTATCGTAAGAAAGAGAGTTTCTTGAGACCGCATTCTGGAAGGGGGCAAATGACTCATTAACATACCCAGTGAGGGCAGCTGAAACCTTCCATATCAGTGTCGGGTAACTTAGGTCAGATTGAGAAATGATCCACTCAGGAAGTGTCCACAAATTCTAGCTGGTGCTGTCCTAAATACAGCTCCAACAGTCCTTTGAAACGTTCAGAATGTGAAACTTAAAATGCCTGCAATGTATTTGTTACAGTTGAAATGTATTTACTACTTGAGTTTATCCATGACAATCGTAGGTTATTGGGAAGTTATGCACAGCAAAATCAAAGTGTTGCGTCTTACATTTGACGCTACATTTGTCACTGTGGTGACCTAACTATTTAACATCGACTTTGACATCGTCGTGACTACTATACTAAGTACCTATTGTTTGTGACACTGGTGAGATCGTTACATTAACTGTAATATTATCGTGACGTAGAACACACCTAAAATGTGATACTCACCCGTTTAACTGTGACAGTCGCGAATTTGTCGCATCATGTAAATTTAACATTCTGATTTATTGTGATTTTCCTTTTTAATGAGATTGTCAATTTCAAAACTGAATTATAATTTAAACTGCTATGATCCACAACTGATAGAGTGATTGATTAATAATTATAACGTTTGAAATGAACAGCTCACTGGAACGAATTTGGCAAGTGAAACTATTTGTGGTGTTGTTGATTTCAAGGTACCAACAAAAATTGATCAAACTATATGGCTTTGTAATATATTACACAATATGTTATTTGAAGAGGAAAACATTTATATCTTAAACATGTTTTCAAAATATTTTATCATGAAAATTCCATGATGAAGATATTTTGTAGTTTACCTCTGCAGAAAACAAAATCATTAGGGAAGCGTTCCTTGAGCGGCTTACTAGTTTTCACAGTCCCAAAGTATAATCGTTGTCACCTGACATCCCCAAAAATATATCGCCGGATTCTATCCACTCTCGGAAGACGAAAGCAGATGACATGAGAGTTACCTAGACATCGCTGTTATAGAGAATCAATCTCATCTTTGCTCCTGTGTTCTATTGTAAAGTCCTGGTCTTGACTTGCAAGATCTTGATTTTGATCTAAATTGCCATAACTATGGCAAAGTGGTCAATTTCTCAATTTCCTTAAGTAAGGTATGATTTGAGAGTTTATGAAAACTGGCTGAATTATTCTAATTTATTGATAGTTTTTCTCAACTCTTTTAGATCCAGGCCTCTTTCAAAATAAATATTGTGATATCCAATGCTGAATTTAGTGAACTCTCATTAAGAGTAAGACTGTTTAGTTCATTTTGTGCTACATAAAATACGTAAGAGTTCTGTAGTCGTAATATTACGACTGCTTGGGCCAGCAGATTTCTGTTTTACAAGGTATACTGTGCTCTCTTCTGTTTAAAACTCAGACACTAAAATAGATTGGTCTGGTTTTCTCGTCCTCCTGATTTGCCACAGTGCAATAAAGTTCTGTCCGGTGCCGCAAGTGTTTGGCTCAAACTGTCCCCTCTGACACCGAGAGCTTCTAAAATACAGCCGGCTTTCCTGACATTCATAGCAGTATTACACTATTGCCTTCAGCAAACACTACATAGCAAACACTGCTGCTTTCTCATTTCAATGATTTGTGTCCGAGACTTGCCCGTCTGAGACTGAACTCTGTGCCTGACGAGGACACGAACATCGAATTCTGTTCTTTAGTTAAGAGTTTCAGAAATACAAAAAATCCAAGTGAAAAAGAATTTTCAAGTGCAAGTCTATAGTTAGTTTCTTGGGTTCTTCGACTTTTTTAGGCACTATGTATAGAATACATTTGTAGAGGATATCGTGGTCAGTCACAGATTTTTATATTGTTTTTCGAAGTTTATAAGATAAGACTTTTATTTTTTAAACTTTTCATATCGTTGTTATCCTTTCAGACATATCCATTCTTCTTTTGTTGTTGAAGCCGCCACTCCTAAAAATGAGACTCCATTAAAAACTGTCCAGACTTTATGCAATCAATCACAATAAATATCAAAAACTGCACAGACACAGAACAAAATGACATGTATGTTTTGCCACTTGAGCTACCATTGTCTTGAATGATGATGCTCTATTGCTGTTGTTTACCTTTCCTCTTTAAACAGCATGATTTCGTTGCTGTTGTCGCTGCTGTTCTTATTGTTTTGTTGTTCTTATTGTTGTTGTTGTTGTTGTTGTTGTTGTTGATAGAAGTGGCCGTGTTTTGCAGTCGTTATATTGTTTTGCTGATGTTTGATGTGTTCCTGCACGTTTGGTTGTGTGATCCGTCTACTAATGGGTGCGGAAATGCATTTGGTGCATACCACATTGTTTCCTCTCTCGCTTTTTTATGGTGTGTAGCCTACGCAATTTACAAGAGTATATTGGATTGATTAGTCCTTTCTGCTATATTATAAATCTGCAACAAACGCTTATGGACTCGAAACTGCTGAATGGATCCATATGAAATTTGGTACACAAGATTGTTGCATATGGATCTGTGTTTCTATGTACATAAATCCGAAAAAAAAGCTTGTTATTTTTTGACGTTATTCTAAAAATGCTATAATAATTGAATAACAAATTCGAGAGAGTGCTTAATCCGAATTGTCGCGTTCAAAACACGTTTTCTTTGAATAACATTCAGTTTATTCAAGCAAAATATCAGCATCGAGGTGTGCACGCTTTACCGTACACTTTAAGTCGCAGGGCTATATTTAAAAAATCTCCCACTAACTAGTTTCTAGTTTTTTTTCAGAAAACAGAAGTAAAACGCAAATCAAAATACACCCAAAGTCCAGTTTCGTTAATATGATAACACAGTATAGAGACATCAGAAAACGCTAATTCTCTCAAACCTTGAATCTGAATACATGGGATCGTTTAAAGTTCCAATTCTGAACTAAATTCTCTATGCATGTAGACATCTAAGAGGCACACGATCTAACATGTGTTATATAAGCTAAATCCCCGATATGTTATCCTTTGTCCCCACTGTTTGCAGCCTTTTGATGCTGTCTGTGAGCGCCATATACACTCACTCGGGCTCAGATTAATGTTAGAGACGGCTCCAGTGCGGCAAAAAATCTCTTGATATCATCGATGAGTCGCCAGAGAGATTTTTTCAGTTACCTTGATTTCCACGTCAATCTAAGCATGATCTGATTATCATGTAGCTCTCTCACCTTTCCTCTCTCTCTCTTTCTCTCTCTCTCTCTCTCTCTCTCCCTCTCTTTGTGTTGTTTTTCTTAAGCCCTCCAATCCTAAGAAAATAGGATTATTTCGGCTTTTAAGAGGTTGCCTGTTTTTGCTGAGAATATTTGTGGGTAGAAATTTGGAATTTGGAAATTTTGCCCGGACAGCGGCACGCAGC
>JBCEWB010110933.1:0-11812 GCA_039654565.1 Peronia peronii
TGTAGATCGCTCTCGAAGCTCAGCGGCGGCACATCACACACTAGCATACAAGTACGATCAACTGAACATCGCTCACAACACATTCGCGACACCCCGCATGCACTATCATGATTCGTTACACAGAGCATTAGTACTCTCAACAATGTATCGTGATCTAATCTCTTACTTCAATAACAATGTGCAAACAACCTGAAACTGTCCAATCAATTTCGGCAAAGGTATCTGAGCACCTTGGTCGTAGAGGTAGGCGTCTACCTCTCTGGAAGCATTTGGGAGTTCGATGGGGGCAATGGAAAGAGTAGAACCTGTCTTTTTTCTATATTTCTCTCATAAAAACAGAGAATATTAAAGGGGGTTCTATGTCTACATATATTTTAAGTGCTTTGAATTGATGGGTAGAAAGTGATATGGACTGAAAACGTTCAAAAAAAAAAAAGCTCATTCACATCCAAGGCGAATGGAGAAGATTAGTGTACAACTTGTCCGGAGGCGCCCTGATGACCGAAATTGGAAGTAAGGGATACGAAGAGGAAGAAAGTAGAATCTTTGGCAATTACAAAAAGGGATGAACAGTAGACAGAGACATGGTACAATTTCTACCCAAACAAAAAAAAATCTGACTAAATAGCCTGGCATTTACATTCGAAATAATCCTACTATCAGAGTTAAAGGACGACATCATTGAACTAATTCCGAGCACAATGAGGGAGATAACTTACCATTGCCAGGACCTGGAAACCGCATTCTCAAATTTTCTCCAGCGCTAAGATGGTTGAATGTGTAGCAGTTCCCGAATTTATGGTTATGGATGAAAGTGAAATTGCTGGGAGAAAAATCAGATAAACAAACAAAGGTAATGTGACAATAGTTCGATCAACATGAATCAAGACATAAGCTGCGAATTTCACTTGACAAAAGCTTATGGTTCCTTATGTCAGATTCTCCATATAGCTTTTTAGCTTTACGATATCAAAGCCGTAAATAGAATGGGCTCTACGTCTGAGAAGGCAAAATAATTTTGTTCGTTTAAAAAACAAGAAAATTTTGTTTGAACTCCCAAACACTGTCAGCTAAAGTCTGTGGCCAAGGAGACTTTCCATATTAATATTTGGATGAATTTCATAGACATTATTTGAGAAACTGCATGTTTTAATCCTTTAGCGCTAGGCATATCAAGAAGCCGATCTGCTTAAACAGTCCCTAAATGTATACTTGCATTTTGAATTGTCTTTCAAATAACTTACAATACAAAGTCATTTTCGTTTATTTGCCATTACGCCTGGACTGTCATCTTTTTAACATTGGTAAATTATTATGCAGTAGCAATGACATGCCAATAGTTCCTTCAGATCTATCTGACAGCTGACAGCTTGAGAGTTCAGAGTTCATTTTGTCAAATGATATCCGGTCACAGTTTACAATCAGTTTTACAAAACTGATCATGGCAACTATAACCACTTGCAGACATAATATGAATTAAAGTTACCCACTGACTTGATCACGAAAATCAGAGATATCAACCGCTCTTAAAATGTTCTTTCGTTCTATATGGAGATTGCATATTCTGCTTGTACTGGCCTGGCTGTTTTTTCACTTGAGAAGATCACTGGGAAGAAATTGAAGAGTCTTCATGCTCTCAGGTGGCTGTGTAAACCAATTCTGGATTCGCAAAGTCTGGTGCAGTTCGAGCACATAAGATTTTGGTTGTTGGTTGCAGGTTGGTTGGAGGATTCTTCGTGTCGGTAGCGCTTTTCTTGAGTTGCAGCTTTTCTGGATTCCTCAAAGCTGTCTGCTGCGAATTTAATGGTTGTCCTCCAGCTCGGTTTGTCCTCAGCTGTTCCCATTCTCTATGGCCGATGTCAGCCTCTGCTGGTCCTTGAAACGTTAGCGAGGGGCCCCGCGGTCACGCTTGCCTTGGCGAAGTTCACCGTAGAAGACGGCTTTCGACATCCTGCAGTCATCCATACGTTAGACGTGGCACGCCCACTTGAGATGTCTGGTCATCAGCATTGTCTCGATGCTTGTCATGTTTACTCTGCCAAGGACTTCTTCTTTGGTGACGTTGTCCTATCACTTGATGTTCATGATGTTTGCGGAAACATCTCAGCTGGAACTGCCCAAGGAGCTTCATTTGTTTCCTGTACAAGATTCGAGATAACCTTCACCAGAAGGTTGAAAGACGTATATAGAACATAAAATGTACAAAATTCAGGCTTCTGAGCCGTAGAGAAGAGTGATGAGGGCCACTGCCCTGTATACTTTAATCTTGATGTCCAGGCGCAGTCAGTGGCTTCTCCAGACACGTTTTTGCAGGCGTCCGAAAGAGCTGCTGCCTTAAGCGATGCGGTTATCGACATCTTTCGCTGTGGTTACAGATGACGGTATGTGAAGTGCTCCACCGCATTGAGGGGGTACCGATTGATGTCGATGTGGTGTGGTGTATGCCCTTGTGGAGGCTTCTGATACAGCACCTCCGTTTTCTTCAGGCTGATGATTAGTCCTAGTCAATGTCGACCTTATCGCTGCCTCAACTAAGGAGAGTGGAAATGGTACAGTACTAGATGACTTTTTTGTCCATGCATCCTGCTATAACAACAAGGCTAGCCTTATGTCTTTTGTTCCTTCATTGTCCCAGAGAAGGAATTTAAACACAAATAAAAATACGCCCAAAGTCTAGATTTATCCATACTAAAAACACAAGGAAAATAATCATAATAATACCCCCTCAAAAAAAATTTTGAATCTGAGTACGTAGTACCGTTTGTATTTCGGAATCACTTGAATCAACTTACAGTGGCGAACACAAGAGTCCCCCGAACTGACAGGATGCTATGAAGTTATTTTTTGAGAGTCCAGCTTTTTCTACGTCTTCGGGATCAAGTGTGGCCATGAGAGCAGCGTATGCCATGGCAGCTTTGAATTCATCATCCACCTCAGCATAGAATCTACAAAGCAAGTAGAACTAGGTTTCATTGCAGGGACAGAAGTGTTTCGTTGTTAATCTTTCTCTGAACAACTTTTTTCTTTTACTGATTGGGCTTGTGCATGCCAATGCGGTTAGAATGTAAACTTTCATTTATAAATCAGAATCATGTGACACAAAGAATTTTACAATGTTTCCACGTACTGGAAAGAAAGAAATCAGAAATCAGCCTTGCATAGTCTTCAGTGTTCTGAAATTTTAATATTTACAAAGTACTGTGGGAGGGATAGGCGCTTGTAACTGGCTGTGCAGAGTGGAATGACACCGGGACCCACCATCTCAAGTCAAAAGAATAGAAGCTAAACGGCACAGCAATAAACAAGAGGAGGCACAGGAAGGAGTATGACAATGCCAACAGTCCACAAATCACATACAGATGTGATCTCTGCAACAGGGACCGCCATGTCACTCCCACACTGATCTCTACAGTTACAAACAAGTCAGCAGTTACGTGCACACTCAACTGGTACAATTCACTTTATTTGAATCTGGCAGTGATCTCCTGATGAGAGTGAACATTCTTTTTTTTTTTTGACATTGTGATCTGTCATGTAATAGGAGACACTCGGCCTCTTTGTCTGCGCAGTGAAAACACCCGAGGTTGTAAACAATTGAAGACCTTAGAGTAAAGAGTAGCCTACTGATGTCCATTTTGAGAGAATTCATCTCGATTTTTTTTCTGAGATCATAAAGTGTCCAGTTTTACATTTTGTGGTGTTGGGCTGTTTGCACCTTAAATTTCTACTTTTCAATCTCTCACTGATTGTTTTTTATTCCCTTTTCCATTTGGACTTTCTGGACCTTGACTCAAAATGTGTCAAAAGTGACATAATATTTTTCATTATGGGGGGTTCAATTAATATAATATTGGTCACTATTGCACAGCTAATTACTGGAAACAAGAGCGAATTAGAGGGCAGGAAGAAAGGTAGGGGAAAACCTTGTATTTTAATTGAAACTATTGGATATTTTGCCTCACTTATTTACAATCTGGCCACAACTTTCTCGGTCACATGGAGATTCATAACAAGCCGGTTTGGATGTAAATGACTGGTCAGTTCACACCAATGAAGATTTATGTTGTGGATTCACACTAAGAACACACGTACCTGACTTCAGCTTACCTGGCGGTGACTTCAGGATTTGCCAAGGAGTCCCATTTGTTGAAAGTGGTGCCAGCAAAGAGAGCTTCCCAGTCAATGTCTACCTTGCCACGTCTCTGGGTTTTGTCGGGCCCTGAAGCCGCTGCTGGCGTTCGCTCAGTTGTAGCATCTACTTCTGCTTGACGTCGGAGCCTGACCAAGCCTAAACAAATCATAATCCACTATTCTTAGATATGATACACGCAAGTGATCCATAAACCCAGATGATTGTATTTAGTTATTATGCATCTCCGCTTTACTTAAACGTGGGGAACTGCTGGCCCAACTATGCCCTATCAACGTGAAAAATGCCATGATTTGTCTTTCCAACGCATCAAAAAATCAAGAGAAGAGGCTGGTAGAGATCGATGGTAGATACGTCTTCAAAATAGGCTGAAACACGTTGAGAAACGGAAAGTAACATTCGGTAAAATAACTTTAACGATCCTTTGGCGTTGGAGAGCTAACCAAGGAAGATCTATGTGCATGCTATCATGACGACGTGCTATATTATTTTCTGTGGTTAAATATCTCTTTAATACCAGAATCACATGGAAAGATTTAATAATAAAATTTCTCTGAGTATATGTCTGTCCATATTCCTGTCTGTCTATCTGCCAGTCTATCAGGGTTCAACAACACTGTGGGCAAAGTAGTGTACTGAGACCCCCACGACAACCACTCATGATAAAAATGTAAATGGTTGATAAAATGAAAAATATATGAACTTATACAGATGAGCATGGGACTTCTATACTCGTGGAGTCTCCGAGCAAGTGCCATCAGGCCCTTGCGGTATGACGATCTTATTCTTTATCATACTTTGTGTATGTAAGATGTAAGCGAAGTTTCTCTTGAAAAGGAATAAGTTTATAACCATTATCTGATATGGTCTCACAATGAGTACAAACACTAAATTTTGATAACAATGAACAATCACTCCGTTAACCTTTTAAAATGCAGAATAATATTTTTTTTTACACAAATGATATCAATATCAGTTTTTTGAGTTTTCACACTTTGCATGCCAAGGGCAAGAACAGAGATTTGTCAGATGTGCTGAACTGCCCGTAGGAATATTTAATTCTCTAATTCAGAGACCTTCAAATTTCTGTCTGTCATGGTGAAATGCTAGGATGTTCCTGAACTACGGTGTTTCTACTTGAAGTTTATAGGTACCATGAAAAGTATCTACATGTCTCTCCATGTCTTGGCAGGGAAAGTGTTAACAACCAAAATGTAAGGCGTTTTAAACGAGCTGAAGGTATCGTTGTAATGAATAAAATCTCTATTATGAGTAATCAATATACACTATAGGTGCTATTAAGTGGATAAAAAATATTTAGGACATTAAATCTGATATAAAATCTGTACTCTGCTGGAATCGCCTGTAACGAGAAGCGCCTTTGCATACTATACATACAATATTTTCGTAAATTACCTACCTTCCCAGGCTTGTAGGGGGTTGGGCAGGCCCAAACCCACTGGTTTTATATTTTAAACTTAATATTTATTTATTTATTTATGTATTTATTTATTCACATATTTACTTATCTATTTATTTATATGTTTATTTATTTATTTATTCTCTAATAATTATTGGAAGAAAACTAGTGACCCGGTGATATCAGTAGCAGCCAGGATTTTTCTTGTATTTGTATGTATCCTTCTGAGTCTGTATGGTACGAGGCAGGGCCGGGCCGTGTTGGTGCCGGTGAGGGGAGGAAAGCCATTCTCCTCTCTCGTCGCTTGTCCACTTGGCTCACACTAAGGCCAAGGCCCCACACCAGATTTGTTTCTTCGTTTAGACAATGGTCAGTGGAATCGGGCTGGACTAAGCATAAGACCTGACAGTGGCCCTATGGGAGCTGAGAGAGATAAATATCTTGACCTTATCTCTTTTGCCTGAACCTGCACTTGCAGAATGTCAATTCTGACCAAGGGCATGGATCATTCTATAAAGCCCTCCATTCGTCGGGAGTAAATGTATGAGTATGTGCCCCATGTCGTAAACGGCAGTGGGGAGGAACGGCAGTGGGGAGGAACGCCATTCTCCTCCCGCCACAGCCCCGTGGAGGCAAGGCCTTTTTTTTTTTCATCTTCTTTTTATTTTTTTTCTTCTATTTTGGTATTATTTATTTATTTATTTATTTATTTATTAAAATTATTATTAGTATTATTATTTCTGCTCTTCTCAATATTTATTTTTTATTATTATCATTATTATTGTTCTTTATATAAATCTCCAAGCTCTTACCTAGGGAAAGCCGGATCTACCACAAAGAAAACGTGGGGAAGGAAATGACCCGACCTAATAATCAGCCGAGATAGCACCCTTTGGATGGCTGAAAGGCTTTGTAGGAAAGAAAAAAAAAAGTCCGTAAATTCCGATTTTATTGAGGCACTTTTTATCCGGAGTCAAGGATGTCATTCTGCTCTATACAGTTTTTCCAAAAACGAGTTTCCCCCACCCCCAATACCAATCGTTGTGCTGTTTCTCTTTTTACTTTTTTTTTTTCCCCTTGTCGATTGTTTTTTGTTTTTTTTTCTTCTGTTGGTGTAATGATAGACAAAGCATAATATATAAGAAGAGATGTTATAGTATAGTTATGTAATTATATAACATATTAAAAACCTAGGTACATTGACAATTATTGTCATTACAATATCATTATTATCATTATTAGTAGCAGCATTGTTGTTGTTGTTACCGCGATTTAGAGTACCGGTACTCACCAGGTTGTCCTACCCCATAACTTTCCCACGTGGCACTTGTCTGGATGTCATCGCTGGACTTACTTTGAAATATAGCACTGACACCGTTCTCCTCTAGATATTCTCGAAGACGGTCGCGAAAATTCTGACGAATCCATTCTCTGGTTTTCATGTTGTGTCTCTCCAGCCATTGACGCCTCATTTTTTTATTTACTGGATCGTTGTCCTTCATTCGACCGCCAATGCTCTTTGACTGTTTAGATTTTAAGAACATGTCTTGTGGTAAAATGATGAAACAAATCATAGAACAAAACCAGTGCATTGCAACTAAGGTAATGGAAATGATACTTTTGTTGAATAATAAGCTTAATTCACAACAGGTAATAGCAATAACAATGATAATAATAATAATAATAAAATGAAGGAAGAAAAAGTGAAGAGAGAGATTATGACCAGGAAATTCCACTCAGTGGAGGTGGTGCACACGCGTGTAAGAATTGCCTTACCTTATGCCGTTTATGAGCATTGGGAGCCTTTTTGAAATATTCTCTCTCATCTACAACTGCCCCCCGTTTCCTCCTGCCAATAAACGTGCCCGTGGTGGTGAAATCTGGTGTTGCTGCAGTCACGGTTGAAGGTGCTTGGTTTGATTGTGCTGCTGTTAGTGTTGTTGGAGGTAGAGTTGATTGTGACGTTGTAATTGGAGGTGGTGTTGATTGTGGTGCTGTTATTGGAGATGATGTTGATTGTGGTGCTGTTACTGGAGATGGTGTTGATTGTGGTGCTGGTATTGGAGGTGGTGTTGATTGTGGTGCTGGTATTGGAGGTGGTGTTGATTGTGGTGCTGGTATTGGAGATGGTGTTGATTGTGGTGTTGATATTGGAAATGGTGTTGATTGTGATGTTGTAGTTGGAGATGGTGCTGGTTGTGATGCTCTTATCGAAGGAATTGTTGATTGTAATGTAGTAGTTGGAGACGGTGTTGATGGTGGTGATGATGTTGGATCTTCATATGAGTGTGATGATGTTGTATATGGTGGTAAAGGCGTAGAGTGATAGTTAGTAGGAGTATTGAAATAGCCAGGTGGATAATAGCTGCTTCCAGTGCCTGAGCCGGAGGAGCCGGATGGATAACCTAAAAACGGAAAATGTTCTTTCAATGTTGTAAGTATGTTAACTTAATTTGCTGTAGAGCTGGCAGAGCCATTACTGTGCACAATTTGTTGCCATCTGAAAACTAATTCCTACTGAGGAATAAGGTTTGATCTTGGCGAGTTATGCCTCAGTTTTGAAATCTCTTAACTTGAAGGCAGAGAAAACGTATAATTTATACAAATAGGTATTATCATGCATAAACTTGGTTTATTTGCATAACAAAATTAAGTGAGACTACAAAGGAACATTTACAGAAATTACAGTAATTGCTGAGATCTGCTCTTTTGCGCCAAGGAATAAGTGCATCTTCTAAGATGGAACTTAACTTGTTTTTTATTGTTACTGTTTTCTTTGTATGTTTTTGCGCCGAAATGGTGTCTTTAAGTGAGGTTTTAAAGCAACTTCTTGGTGAGGTTTCCAGCGTGGCTAAACAACAGTTATTGCCTTTTATTTCGTGAGGCAGGCAATGCATTTGTACAATTGCAAGTTGTTTACTTTGTTGTTTTTTTTAAAGTGTGTTTTTGGTATTGACATAGAAAAGCCTTTATACTAAAAGTTTTGCCATATTTCAAAGACCCTCCTACGATGCATGTAGGAAGGTGCATGGTATGTTCTGTTGAAATTTTGTCATTTTCGTATTTTTAACCTATAGTGGGCAGCTCTTTAAAAATTGGTGTCTATCTGATATGTTGTAGGGATTTATAATAATATAAAAAACCAAAATAACTGACAGAGAACCGAATATTTACAAAAGTAAAGATAAATGATTTTTGGAGGGACTCAAAAGTGAGACGCTGCCAACAATCGGGTACATGTTTTTTTTTAGGGGAAAAATACTTACGTAGCCCATTTCTTCAGGGAAGAGACATCAGATACTGTTAAGAATGCACAAAGCCTTCATAGAAAATACTGAAGTTTATTTGCCTCAAAACAGCAGAGATATATAAACATTACATATGTATAATATACCACTATACACTAATTTGTTTATTCTTATATTTCCTGAAATCCAATGTTTAGATTTATTTTGTCTGTTTCTTCTATGTTGCGATTGTAATAAATGAATAAATAAATAAATAAAATATTGTGTTATTAATAGGGATTTGCATGCTCTTCTCCTTTCTGGACTATCATGAGCTTGACACTCACGTGCCACTGAATGAGTGAGGCCGACAATGACCATTCTAGTTCTGTGTCATCATCGAACGACAATGATGCAAGCCGGTTCTGCAATCTACTGCTCCCCTGTATGTCGTCTTCATCTGTATTTGGTCAGTAAGAGGTCCTTTTGTAATGGTTGTTTGTCTCCATGTTTCCACTGAAAGAGTTTTTGAAATAATATTATGACAAGATATTGGTAAAGTGTGGCTTCCAGAGCAGTTCCCTCATCAGATCCATTATCAATAATCCATCCTTCCCAAGTTCTGGGCTTTCTTGATGATTCGGCTCCTTGGTGGTGTTGAAATTGAATAAGATACTCATAAGGGACACTGGGATACACACTTGTGAACATACTTGATTTACTTTGTTTAGTTGCTTTGCTTGGTATGTCCCATGGTAAGTAATCATGCATGCATCCATGTTCAAGTCTTAGACCAGTGCTGAAAGTATGATTGCTTCGGGTTTGAGATTAGAGGACGAATCTTGGATATTCTGTCCTCTGTGCAGATATTTCCATTGTAACAGAGTTGCTTGTGCCATGGAATCTCTCCAGATCGTGTCACATGTATTCGTAGAAATTGCGTTCATCTTTCTCATCACTGATTGAAGAATATCTTCACCCCACATAACATTTTAGTGTCACAAATCCATTGGGTATCAGTTGTTTCTTTGAGACATTATTTATTGCAGCACCTATTCCATCTTCGCCGATCGCTCCCAAAATGTGTGTCTTCGTATGTGCTGAAGGTGGCTCTGTGTTAATCCGAGTTTCAAAGTTCGTCTCTGATTCTAGAATTCCATCGATGGGCCCATTGATATTTAACGTCCTGTGAAGTGAAAGGAAGGGATCGGGGATGAGGATGGGGGGCGAAGGGTAGAATAATACATATTAACTATTTTTAATTAAATGTTGTTCAATTGTCACAATATAATAAGGTCAATAGAATAGAACAGAGAATGTGCTATGAAATTTGGCAACCTGATTTTATAATTTGATGTTGAATGTAGGTCCACATGCACTAAGTCTATATCTAGATATCGCAAAGAGAGTACAAATATTTCCCTTAGACATTCTGGAACATTTAAATCCTTCCGATCTATCACTAATCAAACTACGAAAAACGTTAGAGTGTGAGCAAGCAATATAGATCTAAATCTTGCCTGAATAATACTGAAAAACTCGTGGCCTCTCGTGGGCAGCGTCCCACTTGTGACACGGTACTTTGTGACCAAATTTGAGTATTGAAAATGAGACTTGTAAATACCTTTACATGCATAAACATATAAAAAACATAAAATCAATTGCTCACAGGGACAACATAAACATAATGTAAAAAGCATGGATTTTACTCACCTTTGAATGTTGCTGATATTAACGATATACATCATCGCTAGTCGTACTGCAAGATGGCTTGTTGAAAGGGGAGATAACTCTGACAATAACTTTAGTGTCAGACATGTTTAGAAAAACCCACGCCTCTATGTTAGATACCAAAACTTATTCCTGTATTGCATGTTTTGAATTTGGATGACCCCAAAATGTAGTGTCCCAAAAGAGGAACCATACGCTACGAATGGGTTAAGTCAGATTTTTTGTTTGTTGTTGTTGTTTTTGTTTGTTTCTTTCATGTATCAGCTATTTGTTTTTGTATAACTGAGGTTCTTGCTTAGTTATTGTTCACAGTGTTGCTGTTGTTGTTGTTGTAGTTGTAGTTGTTGTTGTTGTTGTTGTTGTTGCAGTTGTTGTTGTTGTTGTTGCAGTTGTTGTTGTTGTTGTTTATTCACAAAGAGAGTACAAATATATTACTTTTGATAAATTATTGTCTCTGTGAAAAGCAGGTCAAAAGAAGAGCATCGCTCTATTCACTCAGCTCTACCCTAATCCACGACACAAGGTTATCAAGCTCATCTAGAAAAGGCAGACTGCATAGATCATACAAACTCTCTAACACTGACTCACCATTGCAATTTTCCTCATCTTCTCCATTCCCACAGTCATTTTCCATGTCACATATCCACGCTACCGGTATGCAGCGACCGGTGTTGCTACAGCGCATATAGTCCATAGGACACACATTGGCTGAAATTGAGAAAAAAAAAGAAATTAAAGATTACCAGTTGGTTCTGTTATGTATTCAATAAAATTAGTAAAATGCCCGGTGTTGTGATAGGCTGTAATAGGTGACATGACAATTACAATGGCCAGCTGTGATATACTTGACAAAATTATCGTAACGCCGGTACATGGCTGTTATATTTTCATGAACTGTGATCCATGAAAAATGTCACTTTTTCAAAAAAAAAAAAGTGCCAAAAATGCCACCAAAAGTACTCCCAAAATGTGGCAAAAATGCAATTCACAATAATAATAATAATAATAATAATAATAATAATAATAACAACAAACAATTTCAAAATTTTCTTTGAAAAGTGATTTTTAAAAATAATTGTGATAGTTGATAGGCATATTTTCAGAAATGATTATATAGACTATTACTTAATAGACCAGAAGAACGTCAGCGCGTGTGCAATTGGCTGAAACCCCTATCTATAATTTTATATATTAATATTACGATAATAATAATAAAGGGCATTTATATAGCGCCTCACCCCTGGAGGGCTCGAAGCGCTTTACAACAGAACCAAAATGTTGAAC
>JBCEWB010110955.1:0-11812 GCA_039654565.1 Peronia peronii
TCCGACCGTGACGCCCGCGACCGCGCGCGGTTGCAATTGCAAGACGGGGGCAGTATAGGGCCGGGTCCGGCGCGCTGCGCCCATCACACAACCGAAACGCAAAAGATTGGCCGCCCGCGTGGGCGAAGGAGATGACGACATGGCTGTCCCCAAGCGGAAAGTCAGCTCGATGAAGCGCGGTTTTCGCCGCTCGACCGACGCGCTGAAGGCGCCCACCTACGTCGAGGACAAGGATTCCGGCGAGCTGAGAAATTTTTGTAAAAATTCAACCCTATCAAATTTAAACCCTATCTTTTGAAAGCAGAAACCAAAATATTGCACCCCCCCCCCCCCCGCACAAAAAAAAAAAAATGTAAATAACACCTAGCCCACATCTTCATCGTTATCATTATCACAGGCTGAGATAATCTTGGTCCACAAAGATTAAAAGGCCAAACAAAACTAAGAGTTATCGTTATCATCTGTCATTGCATACGCAGGATTTCACAGAAATGTCTTGAATCAAGACAAAGGTTACAGCAATATCAACAAATAATAAGTTCATACTGCTAAAATTCTAAGAATGCCAAATTTTGAAGCTCATCTAGAGGACTGGAGGGTCAGTGCGTCAGGAAGGGTGTTCGCGTCACCTGTGTGGGCATCATGTCAGATTGCACCAATCTGAGCCAAAATTGGGTGATTTTAATAGTTTTATGTCCAAAAGAAATCAGCCAATTTTTGCGTAGATTAGTACTGTTTGATACGATGCACTATACCAAGTGATGGGAACATCCCCATGACGCACTGACACTCCAATCTTATAATTCTTATTTCATCAAGAATCAGCATCATCATCATCATCACATCATTTTTACCGATTTTAATTTTATTTATTTATTAATCAAGAAAGAGATTGGCTAACTGGTAGTTAATCTGAATAAACATCAATAAACAATAATATAGGCTCTATAAATAATATTATTATTTAATATTTGTATTATATTATAATAAAAATTTTATGGGGTACCAGATTTTTGAAGCCCTTCGATTCATCATCATCATAGTCCATCATAATTTTATAGAGACCTCTTGCACAACAAGAAATTTGCCAACCAGTCACTTGACTTCTGCAACGAATAAGGTATCTACAACTGTTAATCAAATGAACAAACGCCACGTGATTCAATCTAGTAAAAATTAATTAATTAATTAATTAATTACACAATTTTTAAAAATATTTTTTAAAAATTTTCATTACCATCTCTTCCAACATTTTTTTTTATATATATATATGTCTTGAATTTAAGTAAGACAGAGGCTGTCTACCTTCTACTAGATCAATGTTTTGACATAAACTAAACAAAAGGAATTGATCTAAATACATGTACGAGAGACAAATTTTCTTACCTGTTCAAGCCTGATAAAGAATCAGACAGGATAAACTTTGGTATGTAAGGAGATTAAATTTTGTCTTGCCTTTGATCATTTCTATAGTTGGTTTAATGAATTCCTGTTTGTTTGTTTTTTGTTTGTTTTGTTTTTTGCTGACTTGCTATGATATCACCCTCTGATTCTCCGCGTGTATTTGTTTGCCACGATACCAGTGTTGTTCCCTTCAAAGTGATATGATCATTAGCACTTGATTTCTCTTTGAGGACTCGGTTCTATATAAATAAGAAATTCAAAAAGCTTCAACTAAGTTTGAAATTATAAATATTGACAAAATGCTCAATATGTGGCCGTTTAAACTGATTAGGCTGGCAATTAAAGTTAATGTCTTGTTGAGAAAAAAAACCTACATTATATTTCTGTGCGTTTTTAACGTTTATTTCAGAATTGGTGGCTATAATGTGTATTTCCAGATTTGAATTATCTACATCGTTTCAGCAAATTTATTGGGTCGAAGGCTATTTCTACGTCAACTCAATCTCAGCACATGTTCATATTGCCAGATTGTACTTTAATAAGTCAAAAGGAGGTTACAGCAGAGTCAAAGCTCGCTGACATCATGCCTGGCGACGCAAACCCGGTGTCACAAATGTTTATGGGAATACAACGCAAGGTCATTGTTCGGAGCGTTGCACAAAGAGATTTTATCATGGGGTCTCTTAGATTTCGAGCTGTGTGCTTGCATGCTTCTGGTATGGTCCATGGATGATCAGCGGCCGAAGATCGGCGGGGATGTCATCAGGTTAATATTATTTATTACCCTTCCCCATTCAAATACACATTTTTTTCCTTGGTAATTCGCCACTTTCGAGATGTTTTTGCTCCAAGCACATCTGATAAGAAGAATGATTTAAATGGAAAGTGTGAGGTCCTAGTAATGATACCATCAAAATGATTCCTGTTGGATGGCATCAGAACCATTATTTTATTAATGACTGCTTTTCCTAACCACCATCTCCCCCCCTATCCCCACCCCCCCCCCCACCCCTAAAAAAAGACTCCCAAGAAGAATTCGTGAGTTTGTGCCTACCCATGTGGATAAAGAGAGAGAGAGAGAGAGAGAGAGAGAGAGAGAGAGAGAGAGAGAGAGAGAGATTTTGTCGTTGAATGCTTGAATTTCTTCTAAACCAGTATAGATCCACAAGCAGACAAAAATTCTATTCTAAATGCTGGTTTCTAGCCCGATGATCTGAGCAAAATGTTGACCATTGGATTCGTTCGACGGGGTTTAAGTGGGAAGATAAGTCCATCGTTTTTCTTATACAATGTCGACTTTAATAATTATATATCAATTTTATAATACTGCAACAGAATACCTTTAGTCCTAAATGCTCCTATAGTAAATCTAATATACATTAACAGCTTTGCCATATTGCGTGAGGAACAACTAAGTCTTTGAAACTGGGAAACAGGGAGATAAAAGAAATTTGCTCTTCCGCTCGTAGCATGCTATAACGCAATTGTACACAAATCCCCAATGTGACCTTGTGGCACGACTAAATGCCGCTTCATTTATGTCTAAAATAAGTTTACGAAAGATCACCACATTACACTTAATTTAACTGGCTATGTTTTAACTATGCCCTAGCGAACGGTGCTACAGGATCCATCTCTAATAATAACTATCCCTTCCTTTTCTCATTCTCTTTCTTTACTTCATTCTTGAGGTTAATACTGATATTTTTTACAGTGGCTAAACCGGGCATAGGCGGTGCAATATGCGAACAAACTAGCTAATAAATTAACTCGCACAGATTCACAAAATTTAATGGTAGCTCCAGATTACATGTGATTTTATACATGTATTGTAAAAGGAAAGCAAAGCAGATACACACACCACCGCCACCATCTACAACAACAATGACAAGATGTAAGCTTATATGCCTGGCATGTTGTGTGCTGATATTCGGCTATATAATATCTACTTGTGTGCTCTTGAGAGTATGTATGAATGATGTGCTCGTAGGTGTATGTATGAGCACACCCTGCGTTTGATTGATTGTTTCGGGGAGAAAAAAGTTTTGGGGCGCTGTCAATGATTTGAAGATGCACAAATGAAGACTGAGTAGAAAGAGTGGCCTTCGGGTCATGGGAAGACAGAGCGAGATTTTGAGAGGAGCGTGAGTGATGGTGGTACAAACGATATATTTTTTTCTTTATCTCACTCAGGGAGTTACTAAGAAAGTATGGAGTCTTATCTAACGACTGGGACTGTTTTACTGCGTGTTTAAATAATCACTTAAGAAATAAATGCTTCTGAAAAAGGCTCGAAAAGTTTGAATAATTGGATAGCAGTAATTTAGTCCACAAGGAATTCAGTTCCCATTGTCAAGGCTATGTGAATGAATACATGAAAATATAAGGATCCAATAGATGAAAATTGGAAAACTGCTCAAGTAGGTTGACTCCTACAGTTACTTGGTTGTTCGTGTCGATTCTTTGTCTTCGCACAGACAACAAAACTGTGTCTATAAGATACAGAGGTAGGAGTAGGAGTGTGATAATGTCACTGTACCATTTGCAATGCCTGTGTTGCTGTGCAACCTAGTTCTGGAATGACAGTCTCTGTTGCAGTTAGTGCAGACGAAGCAGGGCGACTGGGAAAAAAGCAGAGGCTGCTCGCTGTTTGCGGCGTGCTCTTTCTCTGGTGCCTGCTGGGCTCTCTCTCATCCGCTTGTCTGATTCCTCGGTCACGGTCGTCAGTAGCAGAACTGGAATTGAGGTGGCGTTCCTGCCTCGCATAGTTGGTCCATGTCTCGCTGCCGTACAGGAGAGTGCTGAGGATGCAGACCAGATAGACATGCGTCTTGGTGTTCTTGTGAAATTCTTGCTATCTCATACCCTTTTAGACAGCTTGGCCATGGTTGCTGCAGCTTTTCCTATCCGCCAATTGATCTCTATATCAAGTGACAGGTTGACAGAGACGGTCGATCCAAAGTACGTGAAGCCCTATGTCACCCTCATGGTGTAGCCTGAAGATACATGGCTTGCATCCTGTGCGCTGACTTTGGTCATCTTCAGACTGATCGTGAATCCAAATTCTTTGCAGGCATGAGCGAACCTACCTATGAGTCTCCTCGGAACCTCTTCAATGTATGAGGCAAGCGTTGCATCATCAGCAAAGAGCATCCCTCTGATAAGGATCTGGGACACTTTGGTTTTGGGTCTCAAGCAGGCAAGGTTGGGCAGCTTCCCATCATGAGTGTGTGTGTGCAGGTAGATTCCGTTTTGTGAGGAGCTGAATGCATACTTCAGAAGCATGGAGAAAAAGATGCCAAAAAGTGTCGGTGCTAACACAACCCTATTTTCCTCCGCTTGTGATGGAGAAGGGTTCTGAAGATCCATCGTATATAACTGTGTCCCTCATGTCGTCGTGATAGGAAACAACGATGCTGCGCAGCTGAAGAGAACAGCCGATCTTCTTCAGGAGACAGAAGAAGCCTTTCTGCTGACAAGGTCGAAAGCCTTCGTTAGATCGATGAATGCCAGATACAATGGTGTGCCCTGCTCTCTGTATTTCTCCTGAAGCTGGCATACTGAGAAAATCATGTCAGTAGTTGATCGGCCTGACCTAAGCCACACTGGAACTCTGGGTACAATCGGGCAGTCAGTGTCTGAAGCCTGGTAAGGAGAATGCAAGCGAATATCTCGCTGACTACGCTCAGGAGGAAGATCCCTCTGTAGTTATTGCAGTCGCTGAAGTTACCTTTGTCCTTATAAAGAGTCACAATATTACCATCACGTATGTCTCGGGGAACTGCGCCTTTTCCTCTAGTACATGCAAAGCAGGTCGCACGGGGACTGCAGAAGCGCTGACTTCCCACTCTTGATCACTTCAGGCGGAATGTCGTCACTTCCTTGTGCTTTTCCACTGGGGAGCACATCAATGTTTTGTCAAGTTTCTCAAGCGTAGGTACCTGGTCCAATTCTTCCGTCACAGACGTCATCGATGGCCTCAAGGGCAGCATAAGTGATTACTGTTTCCCCGGAGTGGAGCTTTGAATAGAGCCATTTGATCCATCACTTCATCTGTTGATCACTGTCGGTGATTGTCTCGCTGTTGCAGATTTCAGAGGAGCAGGTTTCTTTACTTCTGGTCCAACTGCCCTCTTAATCCCATCAAACATATCGCGAACGCTGTATGTCCTGACACCATTGCAACCAGTAGTCACTGGCACATCGTCTTGCGGCCATCAGTGTGCTGCTCCGTGCAGTTCTTAATGCTGCGAGCGTCCTCTCACTAGGGGATTTCTTGTATGCCAGAAGAGCGTTATGCTTGGCTTCACTAATCGGCTCCGTTTCAGAAATGTTGGCATCAAATCAGTCCTAGTTCTTCCTTTCTCTCTTGCCGAAGGCTAAGATGGCGGCATCGTAGACAGCATCTCTAACGGTGTTCCATCTTGCTGTGACATTCCGTTGTGGCAGGTCTTGGTGTGACTCTTCGACGGCAGCTACAGATTCCTGTCTGCGATCAGGGTCTCCTGTTCTTGCAAAGTAAATGCAGGGAAGATCTTTTGCTCTGGAGCGATGCAACATGCGTGGCTGTGTCCTCATTTTGCTACATACGACGGCGCGATCAGTGTTGCAGTTGGCGTTGTGAGGGTAAATAATGAACTATTGGAAACGTATACACAAGAAAACGTAACAACACAGGGAGCGGTACTTTCACCTATGCTTTTTACAATTTTGATAAACGATTTGGAGCAAGAAATAGATAGAGAGTCAGTCAGCGTTTCGCAATTCGCTGACGACTCAGCCCTATGGTTAACAGACGGAAACCTAAAGAGAGCCCAAATTATAATGCAACGAAATTTAGACAGAATAACAAGATGGATGGAAAAATGGGGGCTAAACAAAGGAAAAACGATAGCGATGATTTCTAGAGCAGAGATCGAAAAAGCAACAGTCCAGATTAACGATAGAAGGGGAATCGATAGAAATAGTCAGCAGAACTAAACCAAAACTTGGGCTGGAAAGCATGTATAGATGAACCGAAACAGTCAATAACAATAAGACTTAACATGCTAAAATACATAAAAGGAAGAGGAATGGGGAGTATACCAGAAATGCCTACTCATGGCCTATAAGGCATTTATACCAGGGAAACTAGACTACGGAACAACAGTGTACGGAGGGGCAGCGAGAACAAATAAAGAAAAGTTAGACAAAGACCAAGCCCTACATACAATAACGGGAGCAGTAAAAAGCAGTAATACACAGGCACTGGAAGTAATGGAAATAGCCCCCTTGGAACTTACAAGAAAACAACTAGCATTAAACTACAGTTCCAATGTATATTTAGACAAAGACCCATCCAGCATATGAAGCAACTCACTTTCGGACTAGCAAAAGTCTCACATACCATGAACTGTAAAAAAGGAACTAAAGAAGAGAAAAAGAACTGTAGAAAAGAAGCCGTAAAAAGGAACTAAAGAAAATGATGAAGGAAGGCCTAAATAGTATGAAAGTAATACATAAGACAAAAACCCCGCCATGGGAACTGCAGCCGATAGAAACAGATGTCAGCATAGCATTAAATATAAGTAAGACAAAAACAATAGCAATAAAAACAGTTGCATTAGAGAAAATTGAAGAAAGCAGAAACCAGCCAATTTAATGTTTACAAAAGGTTCAAAAACAAAGGAAAGAAAAATAGGAATAGGGGTGTACTTCCCAGAATCAAAAACAGTGATAGAAAAAAAAAAGGTAAATGATAAAGCATCTATATATACAGCAGAAATAACAACAATTAAAACAGCCACAGAGAATTTTAGACAAGCAGAACATAAAAATTAATAGATTCTATGGCCAGCATCAAAGGACTTGACAGCTGAAAGAAAACAGAAAAGGAAGGTATAAAAGAAGAAATACTAAAAGCTAATACAGAACTTAGGAAACAAGGCAGAATAACAACAGTAGTATGAATACCAGCACACGTAGGAACACTCGGTAATGAGATCGCGGATAGGCTAGCCAAAAACGGCATCCGGAAGGACAACATAGACATAAACGCTGGCCTCAGCAAAGGAGAAGTAAAAAGTAGGATAAGAGAAACGAAGTGGAAAGATAGTAGAATAACAAGATAGTACTCTGTGACGTCACACCACAGTAAAAGATGGGCAGGCAGGCTCGGCGGACCAATGGCGGAGATCCGTCCCACGCGAACATTGAAGTGAATAGAAAAAAAAAGAAGCGCGGATCATAAATCTGCATGCTAGAGCGATATTTTTCACTTTTACTCCAGCAAACTTCAATGACAAGAAGAGAAAGCTTTCCTTAGTTAGATAGGAAAGAAAAAGTCATGAAATATAGTTGATTAGTTGAATAACACGAGATAGAAAATGACACCCAGATGAAATTGAGAGTAGCCTACAACTTTTTCATGTTCCGTTGACTTGTTCCAAATATCATTACACATATATTTATACCAGAAGAAGGAGTAAATTGAGGGAGGGATTTGAGGAAGCAGCATGATCAGTGAAGTTATCTGATGTAGGCCTGAACTGTGTCATTCTGAAGTTAAAGTCAAGTTATCAGTCGAAACCAATATTCCAAGATAGCTTGTTCAAAGTCAAATTATTACCGTTGTTTTGATAGAAAAAAAAATCTGCTCTTCAGATGTTCGTCATTACCATTAACGTTTCAGTTCGCGACAATCACTTATTGCTGTTTTCGGCGTTATATAATTACAAAACGAGCAGCTAAAATCTGTTTTTCTTTTATTAAATGAGTCATATGCCAGGGTGCTTTCACCGCACTTGCTCCCGCGATGCCCCGTGAGCATGTAGTCGCCGCCAGAGCCGAGTGTACTATCTTGTTATTCTACTATCTTATCTTTGGCCATGGCCTAAGAGAAACGATTAAAAAAGATTGCAAGATCAATGGGAAACAGACCATAAAAACGACCATACGCGGCAGTACAACCTAGAAGCCAGGTTAAAACCGCAAATACGGAGCAAAAATAATAACCCGATAACACAAAAGATAGTAAGAGGAAAAACAGGAGCTCCAAAACTACCACCAGATAAAATTAAATGTAATACGTGCGGAAGAACTAATACAACGGTCCACATAATGCTAGAATGTCCTAACTGTAAGACTGAAAGAGAAGAACTCCTAAGGCTAATGACGAACAGGGGAGAAGACCACACCTGCATAACATCTTTAAACTAAAAGTGGACGAGAAGCATAAGTAGATACTAAAGAAAACTCTAGCAAAGATAATATAGACAAACGAAAACAAAAATAGAAATAATAATCCTCGCCAAATAGGATGAAGCAAAACTGGGGATGCTAGGTCGGAGCTAGACCGACTAATAATTAAACAGGAGCGAAATAGAAAAACGAAAACGAGAATTAAGGGGAGGGGAGGAAGAAATAAATACCTTGGAAACGGCTAGATTAGGAGGAAATCCATGCAGGCAGTGAAATACCAACAGCAACAAATACAAACGAGTAGTGGAAGGAGGGAGGAAGAGGGGAGTAAGAAAGAAAGAACACTGAAATAAATCTATAAATTTCATGGGGTCTCCGGACGGACGATCGCATAATGAAACCGAGCAGTCCCTGCGCTCTGCTGGCTGGAGACTCTAGACCCTGCGCCCCCGCGGGGGCCTGGGGTTTATAAGTAGGTTCTCTGCTCCCACCTGCAGGTGGTGTAAGCCCGCCATCCGTGGAATATCTCTCATGGAGTGCCATCCTCGACGTTCCAAGGGAGACATCTTTTCTCCTTCTCCTTGCTACTGTCTTCTGTCCCGTTTTTTCCCCCTCTCTTCTTCTTGATGTATAAACGTATCTAACCGTGTTTGACACAATAATTGTGCTGATGTATCGTTAAATCCCAACACAAACAAACTCTAGACCCTGCCGACATGGAAATCCGCCGGGGATACGAGATTGCAGCATCTTCGTTCGGCGACCTGGAACACTGGAGAAGCCGAGGGGGTTGATTTGTTCCCCCCCCCCCCCCAACAGAGAAGCGGATCCGTTAGATACAACGCGTCATCGCTCGAGAGATGGGGACAGACCTAATTAAATAGCCTTTCGTCGTTCTCTGCCGATCGAGAGATGTAAGGTGGTAGATAGAATCCTATACCCCAATTCGACTTAGGGATTCCCCAATATGTACATAATATAAATATAATAAAGGTTGTCCAAATAAATATTGTTAATTGAATGTCGTGAAATAAGCATAACAGGGAAATAGGAAATAAAGCTGAAGGACTCATCCCTGTGTAGATAGAGTAGGGAAAAGTAGAGTAGGAGATAGGGACGACAGGGACCTGTACATACCAAACAAGAATAGTAAGGGACCCATGAGTGACCAAAACAACGCAGCGACACCCTCAGACCCTCGTGGGAGGAACTTTTAACACGGTCCACGAACAATAGGATAGAAATAGCAGCAGGAATAAAAATGTGGAACAACAAAAGTCAAAACAATATGGCAAATAGAATAGGGGCCATACTGAAGCAGAATAGAAAACAAATAAACAACAATAAACACACATCTTCAATGAAAATAATGGAATAGGGAGTAGCTGGATAGATACTCTGCTGGCGATTTCTTTTTTTTTCAAAAGTGAAACAGGATTTTTATTATTTTTTTTAAAACAACAAAGAACCGTCAAGATAACCTCCACCAGGAGGTTGAAAGACGTAGATCTATTTAGATCGTAACGAAACGTAAGGGCGCTGTGGTAGCTTCTCGTTGCCAGGACATAGTTCGCATTCCTAGCTGAGCATCTCGTGACCACACGGTCCAATTGGTGCAATGAGACCTTGGGTGTCCCCAGGTCACTTTGTGTTGAAACTTGGACTGGAAGGTGTTGGTGATGCAAAGGCCGTGATATCAGCACAGCTCCAGCAACCTCAGTCGTTTGCCGTTCATCTTTCAGACGCTGTGGCGCCGGATGCAAAATTGCCACGACTGGGGTTAAAGTTGCCAGGGAGGAACAGCAACTCCAGATGCGGTGCCCTGCCAAACTGGGTGTCAAGCTCATCGTAGAAATGGTCCTTGATGTCTTCTGAACTACTCGAGTACTGTGAGTAGCAGCATAGATGCTGAAGATGTTAACAAATCCTGCAGCTGTTGTCAGGCGGATTGACTGGATACGTTCAGTGCCACCTGTTGGGGGTTCCACTGAATCCATAAGGCTGTTCTTTACTACAAAGCCAACTTTAACTATTCGTGGTTCATTCGGTTCTTTCCCTTTCCAGAAAAATGTGTACTTTTCTTCCTTGAGAGAGCCACGACAGGGTACCTGATTTCTTGGAAGGTTGTAATGCTTACGTTAGGTCTTATAAGCTCTTGTCTATGATAGCAATCTTCATGGAGTCCTTTACCTGTGCAAGGTCGTCTGAGATTCCTGGGCACACGCTTCTCACATACCAGCGTGCAAAATGAAGTGTTGAAAACTTCTTTGTTTTTCTTGAATTGCATGGTGCAATGTTTCCGTCTGCTTGTCATACCTAAACATTTGCACTCTAAGCACGCACTGACGCGGGCAGATATTGGCGAGTCAGCATCTTATTGACTGGGGGCTATCCAGCTTGAGGTAGGAAGTAGCTGACCAGTGAGACTCGATGATCCCTCCCGCTGTCGGAGACAGCCCGTGCCATTTACTCTACGCCAATCGAGTGTGGACTTGTAACTCGTAACTGCGGCGGTCTGACATGCTGGTTCTTCGATGTGGCGATGACGCTGGGGTGAGCTTGACAGGGCGCAAGTCTGGGTGAGAAATATGGAGATGCTGTGTTGCCCGCGCATCAGTATCCTCCTCTCGGCCTCACGATGTTTGGCACTGGTTTGGTTGCAGGAGCTATGGGAAAGAAGTCAGAGGTTGACATCCAACAGCCTTAGAGGTTTCACTCCGGATTTCCTCTCTGGATTTACTCTCGTAGCCTTTCCTTCTCCCGAGGGTATCCACAAGGTAGCGGAGCCACCATCCAAAGGCCAGGGTATGGATACTGGATACCAACGGTCTTCGCTCCCAGCCCATCCAGCACTCAAAGATACTTCGTGGGTGTCCTACTTGTGCCTTACTAATAGATTTGTTCCCACCAAGCGAAAGATTGGAAATACCGGGGTCTATTTTTAGCAGGGGGGTACAAAACACTCCAAACTATTCACAAGTTTGTCTCACTTTTCGGTTTGACTTTGCTAAGTTGGGAGGAAATGTGGGAATAAAACTCTTCGCTGTGAGCTTATTGAACCTAGATGCCCTCTAAATAATAATAGTAGTGAGTAGTGTTAATGATTTAATGACGTATGAAAAAGTATGACGTACTTCCGGCGACACGTTTTCCCCGAAGTTTTGCGTTCAACTAGTGTTGTGGGATTTCGTGGTGGAGCGAAACGCACATAAGTGAGCGTTCTATTTTC
>JBCEWB010110966.1:0-47134 GCA_039654565.1 Peronia peronii
TGTCACTCAGTGATTATGACAGACTAACCCTGCCTCAGTTTATATTGTCTGCTGCTGCTGAACTTTCTTTCTCAAATTATTTGTAGGATTTTTTTTTTTTTTTAATGCCAGATCAGTAAAAGTATGTTTGTAATGGTGAGAGTTTGAGTTTATCAGAATATTATGTATTACATGTATTATCTTAGTGCATCAACTGCACAGTTTTCATTTGACTTTTTCTACCCAAAGCTCGTGCCGTCAGACAATTGACAAATTGCAAAGGCTAGATAAATGATAACCTGAAATTAGCATTATTCACTCTCACGCACATGACTTGTAAGCCATATTTGATTATATTTTTTACTGTTGTTTCTCATATCATCAGTTAAATTTTGTTCATTTTTCATGTCAGATGATGTGCTATACTTTGATAGATATACCATCAAATAGAATAAAGAAATCATATCTGTATATGAATACAACAGAATACAGTCAGTGAGGAAAAATAAGTTACTAAAGTGTTAGCTTTTATTTTTTTACTTTTATTATTTTGTGGAACGATTTCTTTTAGTAGCTATGAGTTGAGACAGTTCATGCTTGAATTTGCTTTGTTATTTAGATTCGTTTTCAGCGATTGAGAAATTTTGATATTCTGAAATAAATACTATATATTATACAATATTTTTCTTTAAGTATAATACATAGCAAACTTAAGTTGAGACTAGGTGGATCATTAGTTTCATCTGACAAGATGGTAAAAATCAGCATGTTGAAATGTGCTTTCATCCTTTGAAATTGTCATAACGTCAGGACATACATATAAGGTACTGAAATTCTTTGTACAAAGTGTGTTTCCATTTCTTGTCCTGTAAAACATTGGATCATAGTTGTTCGTTTCTGTATGTACCTATGTATGTATGTTTGTCAGTATGACAGTTTCTAATCATGAAATATTCACACCTATTCTGCATAAGCAGTTTTGTATGAAAATTCTCTGTGTGTGTGTGAAACTCATTGTCATGTCAACTATCAGCTGTACATAAATTTTGAAATAAAGATCATCAGTATGAACTGTGTTCATTCTAGTCACATACTTACATAGGAGACATAATTTGTGTATAATGAATACATCTTGAAAAGTCCAATTTATGGACAGTGTTTACTTTCAAGAACCACCAACGCTGAAATAACTGGGAAAATCGTTTTTTTCTCTCTTCTGTTAAACTGGGGAAATCAGATTTAGGGCAACAGGATAGAAACATTCAGCAATGAAATATCTTTGGGGCTTAACAGTTGACAAAATAATATACAACGCAGATTTGCAGCAAAACTGTTAAAAAAACCCAAAGAAAACAAAAAATAAAACAAAAAAAATAAAAAAACTGAAGAAAACACAGCAGTTAGATAAAATTCAGTATTCAAAGATTTATTTGATCTTAGTCACACACAGAGTCAATGGAAACAAACAAATAATAATTTTAAAAGAAGTTAATATACATTAGAGATAAAAAAAAGAAAAAGAAAACGAATGGCATCACAGGCTTTCTACGCTCTCTCATGCTGCAAAGAAACATGTTATAGACCAATAGTATGCATGAAACAAATTCAGAATCTGTATAATGACATTTGATTAGTGCAGGCTTTAATATATCACGCAAAAGGTCAAGTCATGAATTTATATTCTAATGAAATGAATACATGTATATAATTATGAATGAATATAGGGCTGAATGAGTAAGTCAGTGAATGAATGAATGAGTGAACAAAAGAGTGAAAGAATGATGGTAAGTACATTAAAATCATCACGTGTATTTTCATCTAGCATTAGACCATCTGTGTGCATACATGTATGCAGAACTTGTACATCACAATTCGGTAAAACTATAGTTACTGTATTTAACTGCAAACTCTAATACAAATACATGTACCTGGTTCACCAATATAGATAGTAATGAACCGAAAGGGAAACCTATCAGCTATCAATATTTGTCTATGGTGGCTTTCACTGTTCAAATTTTTCACAGCTGATGTTTAAATTTTTTTGTTTATTCTTTTACTCTCACTACTTCTTCGTGGGAAATGGGAAAAATCCTTATTGGTCTGTAACTTTACAAAGCAAAAAAATTCCTCTAACAAAAAAAAAAACAAAAATGAAAAATTAAGTCCATTTGATTCAAGCAAACTATAAAAACAAGCTGCATTTTAATGTACTTATTTTAATATTCTATAAATTCTATGAAAGAACTACATATATTTCTCTAGTCTAACTAAACATCAAAATCTCTCTCACCCTCACAGTCTTTCTCTTTTTCAAATATTTTACCCCTCAGTTTTATTCTTCATTCATTTCTATTTATTGCAATTTCTGATATGTTGGCTTTCGTGAGTGTTTTAGGCAACTTCCTAGTGTATATACAAACATAATGAGTGCTTCGGTGAAAAAAAAAGGGTAAAATCCAATTTATTCAGAGGTCATAACTTCAGAAAAGTAATGAAATCAGTTAAGCTCCATACAAAACATACTGCTATACATCAACATTATACATAGATAGAGTGACATATTTATGGTTCCTCAAGAGTATCAAGACTGACCTAGAATGATAAAAAGCCTTACCTAAACTTTTTCTCAATGAAAAGAAAAAAGACAGTGAAATGTTGCCTTGCTGAAAAAAATAAAAATAAATTCACAGTGTTATGTTACATTTAGTTATGGGCTAAACATAAGGACCATCAATAATGACCATCTACAGCTTGCAGAACCAACTGATATAATGGTATAATTAAATTAACCAGTAAAGAGAAGAAAACACTACTGCTAGAATGACAATTTCATTCTGCTGATGGGGAAAAGACTGGCTTTTTTTCAACACTTCCCAAAATTTTGGGATGAAGAAATATCTTTTATGTTTTTTTTTTTCTGCTTCATCATTTGTTCATACATAATATATGAAGGTTCAGATCCCATTTCTCTCTCTTTTTTTCCCTTTATTTCAAGCCTTACATTTTTGGGCACTTTTTCCTAAATATTTCTATTTTCAGATAATGCTCCCATATCTGCTAGCCATTTTGAAATATGACAAGTTATGAAAATACTTTTGATAAAATAATTATTCAACTTGAGAGTGACTGCTGTGAATGACAAAGTTTAAGCATCTGCCATGTCATACATGTGCCATATCATAACTTGACGGATCCTCATACACAGAAGCTAAGACTAGACATAGATCAACTAGTCCACAAAGCAGCAGTGATGTCATGTAGCAAACTTGACACATGGACACAGGTCAATGAGAACACACCAGAACAACATGAAACATACAGACCTAATACATATAAAGATCAACCACAGCATATGACAGTGACATCAACAAACACTACACACCCCTACGTAATGACAGGAAAGAACAATGGGTGGCTTGGTATTGAGACAAGAAGTGGGAGAGATACACATATCGCCAATGTCACAAGAAAAATACTCAATTCTCTTTGAGCATTTACAACACAAAGAGCCCCCCCCCCCCCCAAAGGGAAAGGGGGGGGGGGGGGTTCAAAGTATGCCTGTATACTAATCTATGTACAAGAGAAATTAGGCTATATCTTGAGATATTAATACCATATAAATGATGGATCTAGCAACCAAAGATAGCATTCACACATTCTCAAAACAAACCCCTTTTGTGAGCTAAGTAGGAAAAACTATTATACGATATCATATAGACAAAATCTTCATTTTTATAAACGTATTGGTATAATGCTATTCTAGCAAAATTCATCATTCAATAAAGAGTTCAAAATAGTTTTGCTATGAGAAATTTGTAGGATAATTTTCTAGCAGAGATGGGTAAAATGAACCTCAGTATAAGAAAACCTAGTTATTTTTTCTTGCGACGCTGACGACATATAACACAGACACATGCTATACACAGCAATGTTATGAAACACACAGTTGTAACACACACAGAACGACAAACGTAAATGCATGACACAGTGAGGATCTTGACAAACAGCTACATAACATTGAAAAAGGGACACTGATGAGATATATATTTGTATATACACGTATATAGTATAGGCATGAAAAAACTGCTTAGACTGTAAATTCAGAGAGAACAGCAAAAACAACAAATTGAATGGAATTAGGTCTATGCTGCCAGATGAAATCAAAAAGCAAAAACAAATAAATTTTTTCATGTTGAAAAATGACTGAAATACAATAAAATCAAAGATATGAAAAAAAAATATTTAAAAAAATGCAAAACATGATATCAGTGGAAAAAAAAGAATGTATACAGAACAAATGACAAAACCGCTATATTTTTCTTTGACAAAAATTTACCATCCCTATTAGAACTTGTCCCTTTTTTCCTTGTATTTATTGAATCATTAAAATAACAGAGGCTGGATTAAGTGTTTCAATGATATATGGGATCAGAAAAATTTACTATTGAATCCATCATTGATTTTACTTCATTATTAAAGATATTTGTTGCCTTTTTTTTTGCCTTATATTTTTGTTGTTATATTAAGCCATATAAACGCACATCAAATATGAAAATAAAAAAGATCAAAACAAATGAACAAACAAAAGTGGTGAGGAAACCTTTCTCCTTCCATTGTCGACCACAAATAAGTCATGTAGAAAGATAGCAGTATCACCTGATATGAAATAAAATATGAGTGAAAAAAAAGGGAGGATTTAACTATCTTTTTGGTATAGAGACGTAATATTTTGAATTGCAAATCTTCCTCTTAAAACTTCAAAACATTCCACTTTCCGGGTAAAATGTGTTCTTTAACTCATTCAGTGCCAGGCAAAAACAGGGAAAATTCCACCATCCGTGTGTACCAGCAGTTCCACGTTACACGAGCAGTTAATTAAAGGCTGTTTTGATGGAAATTCCACAAGATGTTTTGATGGAAATTCTGTTTGATTATTTTGTATAGTGAGTATTTTTTCTACTTCTTAGCCACAAGAGGTTGTTTTGTGAGAATTGTCATCCATAGTTTTGTGATCTGTGAAAAAGACATTCTTTCAGCAAGAAAAAATTGCCAAAAAAGGCCACCAGAAATGCTAAAACAAATGTCGCCAAAAAATGCCAATAAAAGCCAAAAATGCAAAAAGATGCAAGAATGGAAAAAAAGAAGTGATTTTTTAAATATTTATGGAGACCTTGTTTGTAGACCAAAATAACATCAGGATGGGTTAAATTTCCATTCTATATTAACCCTACATGTCTTTAAATAAATAAAATTCTTCTCACATTCTTCTCAGACCCATAAAGGGGTCACTTTTTTCCCTTTATCTCATGAACAGTGCATTTTGAATGATGCACAAAACAAAGTTTGAAAGATATACCATAAAAACAACGTACCAACCACTTCTATTTCTTCATGCAGTCCTCAATATATTTCTATGTACCTTGCTATCTTGCTAATTTGACAGCATGACCCAAGACTGAAGGTATTTAAGAAATCAACAAGTGATGACTCTAATATAATAGTAATACAAAGCAAATATATCCGTAAAACTACATAGTTCATGAGTGGGTTGACTTGCATTGCTAAAGCAGGCATGGATATTCACAAGATCATACTCCAAACTGGGCTAATGTCAGAATAGTGGGGCCCAGTCTTTTCAACCACTCTTTAGGCACAGCAGAAAAGATAGGTACATGATGCAAAGTATAGGGCAGGCAGTAACCTTCAGTCTGTGGCACCGATAATGTAAATACAGACGTGGTAAACTAAACAGAATCTGCACAAGTAAAAATCCCACTTGTGGCATTACTGAATGATTTCGTCCTGGATCTACACTGAGAAAGTCATAAAGTTGCATAACTGCAGTAGGCAAGGTGTACTATAGCTGAAAAGATGCATAAAGATGTATAGGGGGATACTATCAACCTGGACTTCCATTGTGCTAAAAGTAGATCTAGGTCCTGAAGGGAACAATAAAATCTATCACGGACTGAGCAAAGACACTGGGGGTCGTGATGAATAGTAGAATGATCACTCAATCAACAAATGGGTGAAACAGGCGGGGTTTATCATGCCTGAACTTTGTACAGAATACACCATGTCCCTGTCAGCCACAGAGCTTTGTGCTGTAGACCCCTAGACACAGGCAGGAGGTGGAGGGAGCACAATGACTGTTCACGGCAATGCCCTGGACTACAGCAATTGTGACAACTAATCAAATAAGGCTACAGCTTTTCATTTCTCTAGGCTTACACAGAATGAATACAAAAACAGGTTCAAAATCAACCCAAAACTTCCACTGAAACAAAAAAACAAAAAAAAAAAGAAAAAGAAAAAAACCCCAACCAACTATAACAAAAACCAGTCAAAGAAAAAAAAAAAAAAAAAAAGCAACAATGGTGAAAACTGCAGTAATCCTGCAACAAACGGTAAAATGCGGCATTTTTTCATGGATCATAGGGAAAAAAATGATGCCAAGGATTCTTGTCCATAGCACTGAATGAGTTAAAGTTATTTGAATTGACTGATCAGAATACTTGAATTTGGCACTTCCATTGTAAAAGTTGCTTGCAAGAGAATAAAAAGTTTCAATTGGATAAGTTTTTGGCAGATACATGATTATGTCTCTCAACCTGCAATCTGCTAATGGCTTCTGATTTTTCTGCATGGGTGCTAGTGGGTGTATAACAAACGTGATACAAAAACCAAAGGCAGAAAATGAATGATAGACCAAATTATTGAAATATCATATTGAAAGAACGCGGAAGATAGCAACGACCCCCCAAACCAAATAAATATTAAAATATTCCAGGAATTTTGTTGTGAATCAAAAAAGTATCTGCATTTATGACAATCATTTTTCTACACAATCACAAAAAAAATACAGTGTGTATTACTTTTGCGAAGTCTATGACTGCAAAGCTGATGATATCTGTCAAGCACATTAAAACAATAATGATTATATAATTGATTACTGTCAGGGTTAATCATGTAGTTGGCTATTATAATTGTAACACTACAATGTAATAAACAAGCCATGGGATTCAGTTTCTATGTTATTCTATATGCACACATAAAGGAACAGGAGACTGATAACAATGAATAATCTGCATCAGTGGGTGGGTTCCTCTTCTATACCATTCTTACAAAAAACAACGACAAAAAAAAGCTACAATACCACTGTCCATTTTTTTTAGTATATCAGCTTCTACTGTGTGTCTCATCACAGAAACAGCAGGGTAATCAACAAGATGCTGACTTTCAATCATTTCTTATCACATACCATTGGGATCTGGAGTGAAATGTAAGCCACGGTAGACTGATCTCCATGAAAGTAATGTTATCTCATGAGGCACAGTTTATGCTAAAGCTAAGTCTTAAGTCATAGGCAGCCTCTACAGTAGTTCAGTTATCCAAGCTGAGATGATTTCAGATTGACTACACTACTATCTTTGTTTGATCTGAGTCTGGGCTATAGTCTGTAGTATACCAATTGAATGGTATCTGGATATCTGTCACAGCGTTATCTTCTTATCTTGCACTGGGTACTAGTCAAGATCATGTGTTGAGAAATAACTGTGCAAGTAAATTACTGATCTAGCAAAGCAAAAGCAACTATTCACACATTCTCAAAACTTCCACTCACTACTGTGAGCTAACTAGGGAAAGCTAGTATATATGATGTTATATGGACAATATCTTCATTTTTAAATATTGGTACAATGCTATTCTAGCAAAATCCATCAAGCTGATAAATAGGTCAAAACAGACAAATATGTGTTTTACTGAAGTTGATAAAATGACAAACACTATCATATATTTATATAAAAATTCTGTCCTCATCTCATCTCTCACCTCTGTCATGGAAACTGTGTGAGTCTTAATGGTGAACTCTGTATCTTCATTAGTCCGCTCACCTTTCTCTTCTCGTAGAGGATCACTGCTTCTGTTAGAGACTGTAGGCCAACTGTTGCTGATTAGCTTTTGTTTATGTCTGTAATCACTTATGTGGAAGATTTCACAGCCTGTAAATTCACAGAATTTGTTTTCCAATAGTGGCTTGGATAAACATAATTCAAATATTTATATAATTATATTATTATAGTGTATTATATAATGATTGCTAAATACTTGTCCACAAAAATTCACAGCAATACATCGGGTGGCAGCATTTAACAATGTCAGACACATGCGCTACATATGGCATTACATAATTTATTGATTCACTTATATAATTTATGTAAATGAAATCGTTGGTTTCTTGAACAAATTGATAAATAAATATAACTCATGCAAAAATCTTCATAATCAGTACAACGATTCAGCAAAACTTTCTCCTGCATTGCTATTTATTACATTTGGAGCTGATCCCTCTATGATTTATAGTGGTGCTTCTCTAAGAAATACAGTTGTTAATTCTGAAATTTTTAAAATGGGACTAAACCCATGCAATGTAGCCTTGAAATATCAAAAACTGAACATGTTCTTCTTCTCCCTTATTCAACATTTGTTACATAAACATGAATTTATGAGGCCAACTATTTTTCATGTTCAGTTAAGTTTTTTTGTTCCCTGGTATTGTTAGATGCTGCAGATAGACAAAGACTTCTATCAGCCACAAGGCACGTAGTGTGAATGAAAAACATGTTATGGGCTCTGAGTATGGCTGGCACGGAGTGACTCAATATTGTCTTAGCTGTCCTCTGGCTTTCCCTCCAGACTGTTTGGTGTTGTTCATGTCTTAATCTGATTTCGGTCTATCTGCTGAGGACATTCAGAAATCTATCTGTTATTTGCACTTTCAGGTATGAGATAAAATGTTCTTTGAAAACAATTAAAAATCACTGAAGACTTTCAGGTGTGAGGTAAAATGTTCCTTTGAAATAAATAAAAAATCAGTGCAGATATCATGCAACCCTGAAATAAGCCATGTGTAAATGAAAGTGATGTATCTGGATGCTGCAAATATATGTAGTCAACTAGTTTTACAAAGACTAGTCTACATAGTTTGGCTGACATCTTCTAGAATTCTGTCATGCGAAACTGTTATGCATGACCTTCAGAACCAAACATTCTATAATTCTTTAACATATCCTGTGAATTTCAGAATACGCTGTTATGACTAGGTGCTGCTCAAGTACTTATGTCTGTAAATCGGTCAAGATCTCCCCATTTCTTGGCCTTCTGTGCCAATCTGAAAACTCTTAGACAAATGACAGGAGAGAATCCCATATAGTAGCAATTACAGGAATGCCACACAAAGGTCATCAAACTGAAGTTAAAAAACAGAACGAGAATGCTTGCAATAAAATTGTTTCTGATGGAAACAAAGTACAAACATTATGTTTTATGTACAAATTGAGGATATGGGAATGACAATGAGTGACATATGGAGGAGATAACAGAAACAAAATACAAAAGACAAAAACTGGTTTGCTTTTCAAAGAGGATCCGAGTTATGGTAATGCAAAAGGATCTGCACGGACATACATGCACATACAAACTAATGAGTGCTTTTGCTTATGATCAATTTAAATATTATCGGTGGTTCTTGTAAGAATCACAGCTAGAAGTATTTATAAAAGTCATCGCACACATTCATAACCATTTTTACATAAGGTCATCCTTTTATGAAATACAAACATCATGTTAAAAAAAAAAAAGACGGAAATAGACTGGAGTCTTAACTCAGATGATCTACTTCTAATTTCTATTGCCAGCCCCAAGAAATCATTCAGCAGCCTTTAATCTAACCCCTTTGCTGTTAAGCACATTTTTTCTCATGTGCTCAGAAAAATGTTTGGTGTGCTTGGAATTATAACTGACTTAAAACAGTTTTGACTATTGCTAGCATATCACACACAGGTGAGGGTCACAGGACATGAAGTGAAACAGAATGACTTACAGCTTATGTCAACGGAACACTCATGACATGTCACGAACAAGATCAATGAAGCAAATTGAGAGGTTATCTTTTTCACTGCCAGCTTCTTTCTGTATTCACCTGATTGCCTCACATTGACAAAACTACTGACCTTTGTCGATTACTGACAGCCATTTCTAGCAATGGAAGTTGCATATATTGGACCTACTCTTTTCAAAATGATTTCTCAAAAACATACTGGCTCTCCATTGGCAATGCCAGGGATAAGAAAAACAAAGAGGTATGTAAGTGGTATGAAAAGTTAAACTGTGTGATACATCACTTGTGAATGCCTGAGTTGCTGATTACTAGCAACGAATCTTAATTATTGAGTGAAGATAGCTTAAAAGCTTACACATGTATATAATTATATAGCTAAAAAAAAAAAAACAATAGAAACAAGCCACCCAGCAATAGTCAGTCCACTATGTTCATTCACATATCACTGTAAGCTGTTCATGTATATCTATCTAAGCTTAAAGATCAAAACCTCCGATAATTTTTATCTGGAACGAGTAAACTTCAATTATCCTGAGGAGGAATTCACTGACTGAGGATTTGTGAATAGCTTCATTAAACCAGCATCTGTTTAGCAAGTTATGCAGGATATTTCAGTTGGTTGCACTGCAAGTGTGTATTAGGTGGAGTATGTTTGTTGTATTGAGTATTGAGTGCTGTCAAGTGAGTATGTGATATTCTATGTGCATGCTATGTGGAGTATGTGTGCTATGTGGAGGGTGTATGCTATATTGCGTGTTTATACTCTGTCACCATGTACACCATGATGACAGTGTATCCTATGACATGTTTATGTTGTGTTGAGTGTTTATGCTGTAATGAGTATCCATGTTATATCAAGTGTGTGTGGTATGTCGAGCATATATATATTGCTGAGTGTGCGTGCTTTGTGAGAATGTAGTACATCAAATGAGTATGCTATGACAAATGTGTATACATTATCAAGTGTGTGTCTGTACATAAATATCTGCAGATGTCCAAGCTTGTATTAGTATGAGTTCTGCAGTATTATACCATTTCCCTAGAGAATGTGAACTAAATTTGTCCTCTGGGACCAACAAAGTTCATCATGTTAAGTTCTTGTCTTTTTTATTTGCTAAACATAAGAGAAACATAACATTATTGCAATATTATTATTGCTATTTGATTTTCATATAATAATAATTATAGTGCCCAATCCTTTTATTTTGCTCTATGTAAAGAGCTCTCCCTTTCATAGTTGTCATTATGATTGAGATGGTGCAAAATGAAGACCTGAACAAAACAGAATAGGGTTAGTTTGCTTTAGGAGACTGCTGGGGAAACATGACAATAAAGGATTAAACACTTTTTGCCTTACTAGTCAAAGCCTCTGACTTCCACTTTCAAAATGTTAGAAAATGTTACAAGACTGGAAGAAATCAGTCTGATGTCGAAGTGAGCCTTTATCAGCTTAAAAAAAAATAAAAAAATCAGATTTGGCTGACCACAGGGTCACAAGAGCTAATACTGAAATTGATTATCTTGGCACAAAAGAGCCATCATTGAGTAGTTTTTTTTTTTTGGCAAAGTAAAGGATACTTTTATTTTCTTTTCCACTGACACTAACAAAAAAAAAAAAAAAGACATCAGATTCATTTCTCGTGATCATGTGATAAACTAACTATTACTACTTATTGTCTCATCAAGAGAATCGTACACATAGACAGATCACATATTTTCCTGAGGGTCTATTCAATGCAGAATGGAATTCCATAAAAACTGAAAAAAGAAGAAGAGGAAGAATGTATCATCGCCACAGTTCACTGTCTTCATATGGAGCATTTGAGTAGTATTTATTAATTAATGCGAAAAAAATGGTTTATAGATTTGGTTGTCGCAGAATGGTGATAAAAATTCTTATGTGGTTATACATTTGTGTGATATGCAACATGTTAAGAAGGATATTTCAAAATTGTTATGGTTTGTTTCTACAACAGTATTCCTATATGAATGGCACCCAGTTCTTTTTATTCACTATGTACACATAGCCACAGATTTGCTCATATAATAGCTATGTCTATTTTTTTTTTTGGTTCACATTGTTTCAAACATATGTGCATTTTCACTAGTCTAAATAGTTTGCAATTCAAAGTGGACATTGAGAGGAGACTATTTCTACATATAAAACAGATTTGCCCGCAAGTTTGGTCTATATGTGGAAGGTAAATGATGGCGACGATATGCTTCTCTTATGCCCTTTGTTTAACCTGAAACATCTGTTTAAGACAACATGATGGATTTCTTATCATACAAAATGAAAACTCAGAACATGGAAAAGCTCAAGCAATCAGGATAGTATACAACATTTGACACCCAATCTGCAAACATTAATTAAATTCCTGATTAAAAAAAAAGGAAACAACAAAAGAAATTTTAAAAATTTTAAATGAAGCAACAGTAACCATAAAAAACCCACAAAGAATAAAAAAAAAAAAAACTAATTCAAATTCAGGCAAAAGTGATAGAACTGGAAATAACAATAAACATTCATCTCACAAAAATGATCGTATGACTATAACATTCATTCACCAATTCAATGAAAATCTGCAGTTCAAGCAGCAATAAAAACTTGGATAGGAAGGCAATATGAACAAAAACTCGGCTGGTCAGAGAACGGAAACATAGAAATGAGAAAAGATAAAGCAAAATGAAAAAAAAAGATTTGTACAACTCTGAAATTATGGAGATATAGTAGCATTATGTTTTTATCCAAGGACATACTGCCCCATTTTCACATTTACAAATAACCAGCGTTTACGTAAATTATTGTACTTACATGTCATATACTTACATGTCATTACATATCATTGTGACTACACATCAAGTCATTATAGCAATATTATACATCAATACAAAAAAAATGGTTGAAAACGGTACAGTACTATGAGTTGCTGATTATATTATATAACATGCTATATATTTTAAAATAATTCATACCTTTGTAAAATTAATATTTGTTCATGAGCATCACATACAGCTAATATGGACATCTTAGGCTACCCTCTTAATCTTACACCAGATACAAGCATCAAGAAATCATGTCATTCATTTCATATACACAAAGGATTAATGAGAATATACAGGCTCATATATAAGAATGAATTGAGCAAGAACAGAATGAATTAAAAAGTTTTCCCACAAAATGAGATATATCACATTTTTTAGCTTTTGAGAAAAACATGATTGTTCTCTCTCTTTTTTTTTTCATTCCAAATAAATGATTTCTGCAAAACACAAAATTTGAATGGCTTGCTAAAACTGAGCACACTGCATTTTGCAAAGTGGTCAAAAAACTCACACACAAAGGTATCATCTCGTGAACTTATCTTCAAAAATTTTGTAAATGAAGCTTATCCCATTTTGTGGTCTAACCTTTCTGTTGATTTAGCTTTGAATCCCTGTTGTAAAGTAAATACTAGCCACTTACGAAAGTACAGTTCAGTTTGTACATAGGTTTAGGTCAACAATAAATGTAACAGATTCACATAGGAGGAATGGCAACCAGTTTTCAAGAAAAGATAGAAAAACCCAAAACATATTCTCTTTATTCTTTTCTATTTAGGACTTCACCACTCTTCTGATAGCTTGTAGATCTGAAGCAGATATTTGTTTATATACAACTCATTTGGAGTGAAACCCAAAGAAAAGCATGGACCATGCAACTAGGAGGGCATTCATTTTGTAGAGGATCTCTGCTCCACTGGGGACATCTTGTTTCAATGACCTATATGATGATCAGGATGCCCTGATGAAGAACAAAGCCAGGCTGCTGAATTTGGCTAGCTTCACTTCAATGACAAAGACAGTAACCAAACATTTCTTGGATTACAGAGAGTTTAAGATTTTTGCTGCACAATAATGGCAATAGCTACAGCTAACGTCTGAACTGATTTCTCAGTGTTTCAGTCCATTATCTGTGAGACATGGATACTATCAGCAACCCCAGGAAGAAGGATACAGACCACAGAGACGTGATGCTTCAGAAAGCTCCTTGGCATCACATACAGAGACCCATCTCCAATGAGTAGGCGTTGAACAGAATTTGGCAATCCATTCAGCCTTATGAAAATGTACTGACCACAATCAAATGATGCAAGCTGAAATTATATGGGCATGTGATAAGGTCTGCCAGCTTAGCCCCTGATATAATGCAGTATGAAAATTAATGCAGCATATCCAGTGTTTTTCTTGCAATGATGATCTTATTTGATATGTTAGTATCCTGTAGTTGGCTATTTGGCATTGGTAGCGATTTCCTCAAACCCCCCCCCCCCCCCCCCCCACCCCACTCCCCGAGAGGACAGCATCCTGAATGGACTGGCTTGAATCTGGATGACACCGTGAGGATGCAGGGAAATGAGGGGAATGGAGACAGCTGGTTGCCAGGTCACCTACCTTTGGCGCCCCAAATGGTAGTCTACAGGATGGATGAAAGAGAGGGTGAAGTCCTTTGTCCTGAAACTGAGACGGTTAACTTATTCATTCACAGATAAGCTTTCACTAGCACATATGATGTATACACAAGTTATTTTGCCTGACATCAGTCCCAGTGTAGTATTAATTTTGACAACAATGGAAATAGCAACAGCATTAGAAAGAGTGCATCTTCACAAATACATCCAAGCTGGCTTCTACTATGTACAATCATCAACTTTCCAATCACAAACTGGCAAACTATCAAACAAAAACCTCAGTGCTCCATCACAGTCCACCTTTGAATACAGGAATGAAAAATCAGCAACTTATTCTGATGGTGACAAGTGTGACATAATTAGCTAGTTTAGTCTTTGCTAAAAGTCTGTTCATATCTATCTGGGGATATAGAAAATTATCACTTCCAATCAGGTGTGCATTTACACCTAGGTTTGCCTACAGTTCTTTTCTTCTTCTGTGTATGTGTCAAAATATGGTTGTGTGGAAAAGAAGGAAAGCCTTGGAAAATCAGTATGTCTGTTTTTTCATTAATTTATTACTGAGGGGCTTAAGTAGATACGATATGCTCAATAAATATGAGACAGCTTTAGATGTACAAAAACACAACTATGTAAACTATGTATGTAGCAAATTAAAAAATGAAACTAATAAATGGTTAGAAAAATGCTGATACTCTAATAGAATTACATGTGTTAAGCCCATCTTATTTCATTTTTCATGATACTTGGCTATACAACATAAAAAAAAAAGGCGGTGCAATAAACAATTACAAAACAAAAGAAAAACGATCTTTACAAAAGTCTGAAAATGTCATTAAATTGAAAAATAGAGTCAAAAACAACCTGAAAGACCTGAGGCATGAGTTGCTTGCCCCTGCCCACAAACATAATAACATTTTGTTAATTTTTCTACTTCCCTTACCATGTTAGATTTCAACTTTTCTACTGTTAACAACAGCTGCGATCACTCAAGTAAGCCTATATCTTTGCTCAGCACTGTGAAATTTATTTGGGGTTACTTCATTTGGGAAAGTATTCATCGGTTTCTAATTACAAACACAATACTTATATGATGGCAAACACATACGTGTACATCTAGCACTGGGTTATGGCAACTAGCATTTCTGAATCACAAAGTCCAAAGCAAAAAAGAACAAACCCATAAAAATAAAAAAGAGAAAAAAAAAATCAACACACTAAAAAAATCTGTTTCTTCATTCAGTTGTTTTTTTTTTTGTTTTTTAATAACAAAGCAGAAATCAAAATCACAAGAACTTTGTATGAAAAAAATCCTGTTCCCATAAACTTGTTCTTCGACGACAAATAGTGTATTTGATACTATGTGAAAAATGGGGGATGAGCATATTACGCCGTCTGTGGTATGTTATAAACATGGGTGAAATACGTCATGAATCAGCCTTTTTCACAATAAATTCTTCTCAAATTCTCCTTGCGAAAACTTACAAAAAAAAAAAAAAATCCTTTTTGGAGGACTTGAAGACACAGGATGGGAGAAAGAAAGAGAACGTCAATATGGTCTGTCTCTCTTGCAGCACTTTTACATGGATAGGATCTCATTTCATGTAGACAAAAAATAAATAAAGAAAAATATTATAATCATTCACATTCATCGTGTTCTCAGTTGCAAATCAGGTAACCAAAAGAGGAAAAAAAAGGCTGTAAGTTTTAAATGAAGTCACTTGAGTGAGTCCCTTTGGGTCGGTGAATGCTATATATGTTACTGGAGGACACACATTTTCTTGAAATCTGACTCAAATTCGTCCTCAATCTCGGCCAGGTCTGGTTCGCAGCCAGTCGTATCTGGCATGAAGTGGCTGAAGTCAACGTTCTCTCGCTCGTAAAAGAGGATGTATGCTGAATTCTTGTCCAGCTGATGTTCCGGGATTTCCTGCAAACAACAGAGGAATTTTATGTTTCTTGTGTGTTCAGCTCCATGTGATCATAACTGTTGTCATTTTTATAATGCAAAAGTAGAAGTAATTTTTAGTGGTTTTGAGAAACCCCAACAAATTCATTTTGCCTGAGCCAAAGGCATCATTCAGACAAAGTGGAAAAAGAATGCAACTTTCGCCCCTTTTCTCTTGAGGAAGAGTTTCTTTTTAACAATATTCGAACAATGAAATGTAGACCTCATGCATGGCTTGGTCAATTTAACATGAATTCATAAATCCCTACAAAACTGACTTGGGCAACTGTAATTTGATGATGACATTATAATGTCAATAACAAAATGTAGGTGTATCTCCATCATGTACGTACAACCCTTATAGCTAATATCATAATGATATTATAGAGAATAGTTTTGATTTATCTTTGTCACCATGATATAAGAGAACCTAAGCTTTAATTTGATGTAAAGATAATGGCGGGATTCATTTTTATAGCAAAGGGATGAACCTAGTTTGACTTCCCTCTTCTTCTGTCAAAGTAACTCAAAAGAAATTCCTTGTTACAGACAAGAGCAGAATGCTCTCACAAAATCTCTACATTTTGTACTCCTCAGTCTTCATTAGCAGGATGGCAGTAAATCTTAAATATGCATTAATGTTTTCTGTGTTCTAGATTTGACCTAATCAACATTAAGACGAACTAAAACTGCTTCTTCACATACTATCCGTATTCAGCATAGAACACACTAATAGTTATAATCCTGAAGGTAAAGACATATAATTACTGTCTATACTTATTTGTGTTCAGTTTTGGTCCTATCACACAGCTGTCTTTTCTAAGTTAGTGACAAATTACATACATCATATCTACATGTTTAGCTTTGGTCCTGAGGCAGCCTGCGATAGGAGCAACAAGAACAACAGCACTGACATGAATCTGTCTTTACCTTACAACTGCTGTCATTGTAACAGTACCAGCAATCGTTGGCATGTTTGGCATAAGCAACGTAGTGGCCACCACCCAGTATACCAGTGTGACACTGAAAAAGACAAATAAAGATAAGATAAGAGATAAGATAAGTTTTCCTTGTCCTCAAAAGGAAGTTCTTTTCACAGCTGATGAGATGTCATGTACACGTAACATGCATACTCACAAGTACCCTGTCTTCATTGATACTCCACATTATCAGTGTAAGAATAAGGTAAGTGACAAACAAACATATTCTGCGACACTCTGTATCACCAACCATGGAACTAAGTGACAAACAAACATAAATGTATATTTCACTATCCCTTGTGCATCAGCGCAGTAATAACTGGAAACTTCCCAAATATTCTTTGTGAAACACTGAAAAACAGTAGATGCTTCTGACTGCCTGTGGGGAAATAAAATCAAGGATGGATGACGGTAGGCAAGTGGGAGGGACTGAATGCAGGCGAGGGTTGACAGTGGACTAAGCGAACGAGACTGATCACATCATGAACAGCTAACACAAGAATACAAAATGGGGGTATAAGTGAAGTCGTCAGTAACTGCATTAACATGATACGATTACATTACCTGTAGTAAGAATCTATGGCCAACATAGATCCACAGTTTTTGTGTCACATAAACACAGATAACCATGAACTTATCCACCATCATCTACCAATCACTTAAAGTTACTGTCTAACAAAAGAAAACATTGTCTCACTAAAATCTATGGTTAAAAACCTGCAAAAGAAAGTGTTAATATTCCTGAGGACTATTTCCTCTACCAAGTTTCTCATCTTTAATATATTAATAATAATGATAGAAACCATTTATAGCACTAACTGCCATATAGTACAGAGTCTAAACACTCTATAATCTACTAGTATCCCAATAGACCTGAAGGAGAGCTTGCAGACATTCTCAGTTCCTGGGAAACATACATGTGTCTGTCTGTGGGCGCTCAAATCCTTATCAATCTAAACAATAAAGTTTATTGTCTATAGTCAGGTATCCATTTATGCACATCTCCTGACCCGGGTTGAGTCAGGAAATGTGTGTAAATTCTTTCCCATAAACAAAATATTGGGATGTCAGGATTCAAACGCGGAATTTTTGATGCCGTTCAACAGCCCAACCACTAGGCCACCGACACCACCACATAAGGCACTGGTGAAAATTATTCATCTCTGTTATGTTACTTGTTGAATTCAAATGATGTACGCACCTAAAGTATTGGAAAACTTAATAAATATGATTTCATCACAAGAATGTATATTTCTATCTGCCTAAGTTAATTTCTCAAATCTAACAGGAAAGACGAAAAACTAATTTCTCAGCTGGAAACTAGAAAGTGAACATAAGTGAGAAATTGTATTTTTCAAATACAAACATTCAGTGACGTTATGATCGCCACAATGATGACGTGAACAACTATTAACTATGCAAGCTTACAGGAATCTAGACTTACCGACATAGCATAGAGATTATAGCGTGCATTTGTGTAGTCCTCATTGTCGAAGTCTCGCAATCGGTCTTCTGCAAAAATACAAACTATAATAACAATATTTGTCCTCTGCAATAATAACAATATTGGCAAGTTTAATAAATGATATTCATATTGCGGCATATTCTAAATAATAGAGTTCTATGCTTTGAGACATTATGGATAACTCTATTCTCTGAGACCCTCCTGCATTATTCTATTAAAAAGGATGTCTGTGCTTTAAAATATCACACATCTACAACATTCTCCCTAGTGGAAACAAAATACAAAGCAAATACAAGCACGGCAAGTGATTTCCATCCATATAATACTGACATGACTGCACAAATAAGAAGAACTGCAGTAGTCAGAGTTCATCGAGGCATGAGGGGGAAGGGGGGGGGGGGGGGGGGGAGGGGCCAAGACCACCCCCCCCCCCCCCCCCCCCCCCCCCCCCCCCCCCCCCCCCCCCCCCCCCCCCCACCCCAAAATAACCATCTCCAGCAGATAGCTGGAAGCGCAATGAACATTGATTGAGGAAAAAAAAAAATGTGTGCTGTCAGTCCCAACTTATTGAGTAGGGCTACAAGTGATGGAGAGGGCTGAATGATTCAACAAACAGAAAAAATCCCAGCTGTGCAATAACATTTGGTGAAGATGTAAAAATATACTTTCATTGATTGCTTTGCTATATTTGGTGATTGCAAATGCCCTGCAAAAGCAGAGCCATTTACACAGAAATCCGTCCGATTCTGCAAGCTTCTGCGACACTGTATAATCGCTACCATGGAAAGCTTCATAATGGTCCAGCCCAAATGCCAATATTTCTTGTGGATGGCTGTTTAGTTCAAACTTTTCACTATAAGTGTCTCTATACATTCCACCTCTTTCATCTTCTGTGAGATAAAATCAATTACCTTTTTAAGCTGCTTAGAATTTACAACTACCCTGCCATTAAAAATTCAGGTTTTTGATAGACAAAAATGCAGGTGTCCAAATTATGAACTGAAGTGATTTCTCAAAATTTCTAGAAGTCATTATTGTATTGAGGTTTAAATATTACTGGCAATAAAGACATGAGGCCACAATGCTGATGGCATAAGAAGTCCTGACCTATTGCCTTGGAATTTGGTCCAGTTTTTGTAGAACCGTTAGCTGTCGTTTTGGTTGCAACAATGGCTGACTGCTGGGCTGGCTTGCTGACATCTTTGGCTTCTACAGCTGAGGATTTCCTGGTTGCCTGATTATACACAGAGCAAAGATGTTAGAGATCTAGCTAAAACAGAATTAAAAAAGGTCAGAATATTTCTTATGTAATGTAATGATCTAAATTTCTATGTACTGCAATATAATATCTTTAAAAAGTTCAAAGATAGCATTTTGTATTCTTAAGAATCAATACCTAATTGCTTTAATTTATAAATGTTTACACTGGTTTAAAGTTGTATCTCTGCAATCTGAAACCTGGATTTCGTAAGCATTGTCCCAAATTAAACACCGAAAAAATCCACCATAAATGTCGTGGGTTCTCTGAGTGCTACAATATAAAAGCAGATCACCTGATTATTTTTACTAGAGTCGACCACTATTGTGGTCACATAGCTGGAATTTGAAAGACTTGGATTCGCTGAGGTTGGCAAACTTGTCGTTGCTGCTGCTGCTGTTGTTGTCGTCACTGCAGAGGACGGTGAGGCCCCTGACTGTGCTGCTGACGGAGTGGCGGAAAGAGTGGTAGTTTTGATGTTAGTGATGTCGCTGCTGTAAGCCTGGATCACTGACTCTCCAGGCTGATGTGGCCGTGGATTGTTGTGGTGCTGAGGTGATGGATTTGGAACCGTCTTGACTATGCTATTTGTGGTGCCATTAGTGGTGCTGTTAATAGTGACAGTGGTGGTTGGGTCAGCAGGATCACGTGGTGCTAAATATGCAGAGGGGTCAAATCCTTGCAAGGGAAAGTTGACAATTTTGTGGGATTTCACCCATCGGCCGTTCAGATACTGGAATCTTTTCAAGTTGATGATCTGAGAAAATAAAAGCATGCTATTTTATGCCACATCACAAAAGAAAATAATGTACGCTAAAAGTGTACAAAAACACTCTGAAAAAGCAAAAGTGTGATTGTCACAGAGAGAAATTCCATTCCATTTCCAAAAGCTTCATCTTTTGACCATCTGATCTGTAAACTATGCACTTGGACAACATGGAGATAAAGAACTATACAAAAATTTGGAGACCAACGTTACTGTACAGCAAGTGCTAGATGATACTGAAAACGTTATCACTGACACATGAAAAGGACCTAGACTGGATAAATGCATCTTTAGTTCAGCATCAGCACAATGTTCCAGTGACATTTTGGCTTGAGACACCAAAGATAAGATTTATCTGATTTATCTCAGACGACGACACAAAGAATGAACACAAGCTCTCGCTGGCACAGCCAATAAATAGGTGATATCAATAGCATTACCAGTGGCACATATAAAGAACTGTTTAATAAATAATTCTAGATCAGTGTGCTGCCAACATGAATTCAACAACTAGTCAAGGTTTCAATGGCACTAAGCCTTTCAACAACCAACATAAGATCTCTGATTTTATCTCGCAAAAGACAACATAAGGAATACACAAAGTCTTTGGCAGTCATAGCGTTGCAACTACTTGATGATATTGCTATCATTACTGCGGGAACTTGGATGGAACTGATGGTCTTTAGCTCAGACTGCTGCAACTTTAGTTCAAGAACAATCAAAGAAACTTAGCACAAAACCCTTGATGTTCTATCAGAACACACACAGCAAAAATTCCACAACGACCCTGGCAGTCATAGCAGGAAACTACTTCATGATATAGATAGCATTAGCTATGACACATGAAAAGTACATCATTGCTTTTGACAACACAGAATCTCAATAGCACTTTGGTTTTTGACAACCAACAGAAGATCCCTGATTGCAGCTCAAGACATAACAGAATACACAGAAGCTCTAAGCTACTGTAAGAAGATGACAAACTCACCAGAACTGGAGGCAACCTCCAGATGTCCAGCTTTTTGGCCGCCAGGCAATGTTTTTTACACTTTGAGCAAAAATAGAGTTCATCTTCATCAAGTTCTTCCCATTTGGTGAAGGCCTGCAGGCAGGTGTCCAGGTCTATGGGCTCTGTCTGTTTCTTGCGGCTCTCTGCCACACTTGGGTGTTCCTCGTAATACTGGGGATATAAACAGCGAACAAACAGTGAAACCAGATCAGAAAAGTTTCTAGCTATAGAAATTAGTCAAATATCAAGAAATACACTCGTTATCAGGAGAGCTACTGGACAACAGACATCAGTCTATTAAAATGCAGACACTTTTTCTATAACAGCCAGGATCCACTTTTCAACAAACAGCCACTGTTCTCTCCACATGGAGAATTACTGTATGCTGTCTATTTGAAGAGGAGAAGGCAATGAATCACTCACACAGTGGTCTACCTGACTTTCAAGATTTATCTTTTTTTTCTTTTCAAAAATGTCTGTACTTTTTATATATGAATTTGTATCACGGATATAGTCACAGTTGTTACTCTACTCCATTCACTTACAGGAAAACAAACATCTATAGTTCAAAACCATCCTTACTTTCTCTTATGTGCTTCAGTACTGTGGATATAGACCTACATTTAATAATGCTATTATTTTGCCAACCCATCATTCTAAGCTATCCTCATTTGATTTTGTGTGCTTTGTAACTGTTGATGTAATAATATTATTTTTTTCCGGCCTATCACTCTAAACTTTCCTTACTTTCTCTTGTGTGGTTTGGTATCGCAGATGCAGAGCCGTGGCCTCCCAGTCAATGGCCAAGAATGAGCTCCCTTTGCCATAGAGCTCACTGTTGCATTCAACTTTACATCCCCGACAGAACCTGAAACCAAAGGAATTATATTCCATTACCATTACATAAGGAATATATTAAACACTTGTCAAGAAACTTGGTGGCAAATATTTTAGAATCTACAAAGGTTTTTACATTGTAATAGGAGAAGCAGCAAAAACATCTCACTATTGTGAAGAAATGAGAATTAAAATGGTATAGTCATATGTCCCAACTGTCTAGGCTTACAAAAGCCATCTTACCATGCACAGGAAGGGACAACTGCGGATGAGAAAGACAAAGGAAGAAATGAATTTGCTGATCCTCAAAGAGTAGTGAGGAGAGAGAGGGATGGAGGAAATCAGTGGTCTCATCTTCAAAGGTGTCCCTACACCACTGGCTAAGATCAGGGATGGGTCAGCTGATGAGGAAGAGAATGCGCATTTTGAAGTAGTCATCCACGATCCTTTAAACCTGACTAAATTGTCATTTCTGCATTGTCAAAACAGCTGTGAATTATTCTGCCTAATAAACTGTTGTTTCAATTTCTGGAATTATCAGGAGAAGACAGAGCTATAAATCCAACTTACTGTGCATACAGTGCAAAGATATGTGGCTGTGTCAGTGCGACTCAAAGGCTGGCAGAGACAAATCTTGATATATAAGGTAAAAAATGAACTCAACCTCAGATTATCACATCCAGCCTCAACTGTCACAGGCCTATGGTAAGTCCTTCTTTCTATAACACCCCAGTACCCCAACAAAGTATACACCCTGATGATTATAGAGACTTGGAAGAAGTGGTTTGTATGACAGTGATTAGGAAAAACAAATTTTTCTCATGGAAGGAAGTGACTAACCAACACATTCATATCACAATAGACCAAGCAGTACAAGTATACCGTGCATTTGTAACATTTCATAACAAAATATCTTGTATGATTCTGAAGAGCTGGTTTGTTCTATGTTAACAATAATGCCATTAAAAATAAATGCTCATCAAGGGTGACAAACCTACCTGTACCAAGGACAGCGGGCACACAAAAAGCCATCTTTTTGCACCTCCTTCAACATGAATGGATACTCATAGCCTAGACTGTCATCACTGAAACAAGAGGTATGAGGGGTTAAAAGTCATGAAAAACACAGTGAAAACTACCTTTTATACAGCTAACTCAACTGCCGTTATAAAATAAGATACTCATTCAAACTGTTCTAGAAGTAACGATGTATAACAATTCAAAGCAGACAACCTAAAGCTTAAAACACTTTGTCTTTCACATCTTGCCTTTTGTACAAGCTAATAAGCCTCAAATTAAATAAAATTAAATTTACAACTATGTCAGTGATAATAATTATTTCTAAAAAAAAAATGTTGCTGAATACACATGAATGTTATCCATCACCATCACTGCATGCAGTGTTGACTGCTGTATGCGGTCAATGACACCAACAGCATAATTTTCCTACGTTTGTTGTGATCTTCACGAGCCTACTGACTTCATGGATTCTCATTCAGTCAGGTTTAGTGATGTTGCCGATGAGAGTTCAAGCTGGTGATTTGCCTCTTTTTTCATTTTGCCGCAGTCTTGCCTTTAAAAACAATCTTCATAGGATCTGTCTCTCAATCCCATAAAACATGAATGTTTATAAAGATTTTTCACAAAAATGTCATTACAATTTCCAGTTATCCACTTGTTTTTCCCTCTTTCATCCCCCTCTTTCTGAATGTATAACTCATTCTCCTCTCACACATAAATGGAGACAGCAAAGACAGAAAGAGAGAAAAACAATGAAAAGAAATAAAGTAAGGAATGCAGAAAGGGAGAATAAAAAGAAGAAAGGATGTGAAAGTAAGAGAAGAGGACAAAGAAAGAAAGAGGATAAGATAAGAAGGGATAGGAAACTTGAACAAGAGAAAAAGAGGCCAAGAAAGGAAGAGAGAAAACAAAAAGTAAGAGAATGAAAGATGTAAGTTGCAAAACAGAAAGGCTGACAGACAGCCTCACCAGTCCTGGGCATGGTTGGTCACTTTCAGCTCCGACGGAGGCAGCGGACTGACCAGCCTTGCTATCTGTGTCCAGACAAACTGGTACAGCTCTTGGTTGGTGGTCGTCTCACAACGCGGGATCATGATGGGGGTACCAAACAAACTGGGACGGGATTTTTGTGACGACAGGAAATACACATCCATCAGATTCTGGTGGAGCGACAATAAAGAAATGAAGATTCACTGATGGGCATGGTTTCATCAGCAACAAGTCAATATAAGATCCAATGATTACCAAAATATTGAAGACCTAACTAAATGATTGGCTGAAGTTGGAGGAATATTTCTGACAAAGATGGGTTATCCCCTTTTGAGATAATCATTAAAATACTTACAATTTACCACTGTGAAACTTTGGCTCGAACTGACAAAGCTCTCTCTTAAGTTTAATAATGGAGAAAATTACAACTCACCACTTGAGGATACATCACTGACAATATTCTGCATTACAATTTACCTCCTGACAAACTAGATTTCAACATAAGTACTTACTTTCTCAAGAATAATCATGGGGAAATTATAGATTTATTCTAGATTCACTAACAAGTATTCAGCCCTCAGCTTATCAGAGACAGGGTTACCATTTTCCGATGGACTCCAATAACAAAGTTCTCAAATATGTCAGACTTGGCACCATCTGAGGATGTAGTGTTAGCAATGCTGACATTGCTAGGACTTCGTGAGTGACCAGGTGACCGTGGCACATTGTGGGGCACCACCTGCGGGGGCTGACCATTCACCTTGGGACTGTTCTGGACAACAGTCTGTCCTGGAATTCCTGATGAGGTGGATACGTGACCAAAAAAAAAAAAAATCAGATAACCAGTATTTAGTCACTGAATACTTGGACAGCATTGTCACTTTGCAGCTATGCTTTGTGGTCAAGGAAACACCACTCTTGAAAGCCTATTCATCTCAAGTGCTACTCAAGTGCTACTGACAAAATTGCAATTGAAAATTTTGGCTGTTTTCAAGCTGTCTGACAATTGCCACATAAGATAAAACAAGTTACAAGCGCCCTGCAAATATGTTTACGAGTTTAAAATTATTGTGACACTTAAGGTAAGTTGGTTTTCAAGAAGACAACACAGAAGACTTTTTGGAGTGAAAATATATTGAACTCATGATGCCATGGAGGAGATGGCACTATTGCTGCAATATACGTTATTTGCTTCATTTCCTGTAGTGACACACAGCATTCAGTGGTACTGGTAGATGCATCAGTTTCACATCTCTGATCACAAGATTTAAACATCAGTGCATAATTGGGATGTTCAATGAACTTGTTCTGAATGTCCCAGTCCTCATGTGGTGGAAGCAAATGCTGCCTTTGTTAAACAATGCAAGTTGTCAATGATAGAAGCACTTGAATCCTTTGTTTGCATTAGCTTCATTAGCGGAGCATATTGATAGTTTGTACATCAAGTCGTTAAAGTGTAGCTCACAAGTGAAATACCTTTGTGAAACAAGGCAAGATGAAAGATGATGGAACTTTCCATGCATTTTAACTGAAAGGACACAACATTTTGCACCAGTCTCTACAATCTGGTTTCAGCCCAACCTTGTGACAGAGAGAGATTCAGAATGTGTCCACTTTAATGTCACTGCTCAACAAGAATGCCATGAGTCATTTTCAGAAATTCTGAGACATTGAGAAAAACTGTCTATAGCATTTTGGCATGCAGATTTGTACCATGTTCATAAAAGAGTGACCATATTTGCAGGTTTCATAACTGATGGCAAATACGAAAAAAAACAAAAACTTACCTCTAATAGTTGCTCGCTGGATGTCTGCCAGGTCTATACTTTCTCGACTGCCAGAATGTGTTTGGGAAGCCAAAGGGATGGAGTTGACCTCCTCCTCTTCTGTCATTGGCTGGATGAGCGGAGGGGGTGGGAGTTGATACAGGAAGAGGGAGCCAGGGACCAAGAGGGTTCTAATTTTTTGATCATCTCGGGGAAGGGACTGTGGAGGGACAAAGACAAAAAAACGAACTATTTATAAATCAAGACTGGCTCTGATGAAGATAAAAATCCTGCAGGCAAGACATACCAGTGACCAGTGGAATGGCAAGACAAAAACAAGCATGGAAGAAGTAAAGAGTGGGTCCACAAGGGTCGAATGAAGATTCAATAGCAACCAGATATAAATGTAAAGGTGAGACCTAACCTTTGGCGGATGAATATGAGGACAACACCTGAGTTTGTGATTGCTGCTATGACTTTCCTGAGAAAGCAAGAGAAAACTAAAAGTTGTATTTGTCCACCAAACCTAGGGTTTTGCCATGAAAAATTATCACTCCCGTTTAAAAAATGGAAACAAAGAAGAAATGCAGATTGTGGTTTGAGTTTGAGTTTTTCAGCGGTGAACTAAAGGAATTTCACATCATACCAGTGAATACCAATGTTGGAAACACTGTGATGTGGGAAGCATCCCTTCCCCTGTCCCCTTTTCCCTTATATCCAGACACTAAGTGGCACAAGAGGACAGTTAGAAGGGAATATCTAAAGTGGTCTCCAGGAAGACGACAACAGAAGCAGATTTCCCTTCAGAAGTCTGTTTGTATGTTGCAAATAAAACAAAAACAAAACAGTAACAAAAACAAGTGTAGGTTATGACTTCACGGCTGACAGATTAGAGACTGATCATGGAGAATGAGCAAGGGTTACACTTATTTTGTAGCCAGTCACAATGAGTCATAAGTCGCTGGACTTGAACAGAGAAATCAGGACTTGAATGCAACGAAGGTTGTCTAATATCAGTGTTCTGATACTGAAGAAATCTCCAAATAAAAAATATTGTTCTCATGGGCAGATTATTGATACATCAGGACACTGTGGGGTGAATATTCAGATTTTTTTTTGTGCTGAAAAGTTCGCTTTTGTCAATTTTTCCCCTGAGTCTAGCTGGTACTTTATATGTATATGCGAACTGATGTCAGAACATCACACACCACAGTGACAAAATGCTCGTCTAATATTCCTATGGGCCTATACTTTCAGGTTTTGAATAAGACTCAATTTGGACATAAAAACATTAGCTCTCCAGCAGTTTTGTTCTGACACTTGTTAGGGTTAATGGAAAAGCATTGTCTTTGTGTTGCAAATACAACAATGCAAAACAAAACAGAAACAAATCCTAAAACAAAATTGTAACAGAGGTAATCGCAGATCATGAGTTCTTAACTGGCAGTTTTGGAGGTTGGCCCCAGAGAGAAAAACAAAGGGAGGAATGACATTTATCTTTCATGATGCATGTGCACTGTTATTAAACAGTTCTAGTGAAGCCTGGTGAAATGATTCATGTCAAGTATTTCATATACAGAGCTATTGATGGTCAGTGGAAAGGAAAATGGAACGAAACAAATTATTCTGCCATGCCACTTCGGGGTCAATATATTCATGGTCAGAGTTAACTCGTGTGACTCCCTGGACAATAAACTCTTGAGTTTGACAACCAAGTCATTTCAGCCACTCGTGCGACAACTGTCCTCAGGAATTTTCCTGTACTAACATATGGACATACAATTGTGAAAATATTTTAGACTAACAATGAGACTAACTTATTTACACAGATTTAAATGCTTTTTCAAATCAAATGTGCTGCAACATGTAGCCAAAGGCAAATACACATTAACCCTTCACATGTGCATGTTGGAGCACCAGGATTTCAAAGAAGACATATTATATTCCTATATAAGAAATGCCAATAAATGCCATAAGGTGATATGGTATCATGTAGTGAATACTGTGTAACTACACTGTGTGCTGTTGGGGGAAATCCTTATGGAAAGCATGAAAAGCCTGTTTCTGATCAGCTGGCTCCTTGATACCTGGATGGTTAACACCACCTCATCTTTATGTATTGGTGGGAAAAGAACCCCCCCCCCTCCCAAAAAAAGCAAAACAAAACAAAAAAAAAAGGTGGAAAGTTCCTGTATTTTAACCATATCATAAATCCTGTCTTATTGCTCTTCACTGATAAGGATGGAACTCATTGATTCTCTGTTTCAAGAGTGGAAATGATGGTGGCAATCAATCCTGGGCCACTGGCCTCTCACAGTGAGTGAGGAGGGGGAGACTGGGGCTTATCTGGCTGAGAGCAAACACAATGATGGAGCACAGGAGTGGACGTTAAACATAATGGGCAAGAGGTGTGACAGGCGGCCATTAGCCATTGACAGAAGATTGCCGTTCTGCCTGCGTCAGTCTGAATCATGAGCCAATCCCATTCACTCATAAACAGGACTCAATAACAAAGACTTAACCTCAAAACTGAGTAACGGTTTAGATAATTCCTGTGGTTAACGAATACATGAGGTAACAAAGTTAATCCATTTGTAAGATAGAATGATTCTGTTAGTCTATCTATATGGTGTATCTGACAAAATCTAAAATAAACAAATGTTTGTTCAACCATGTTATTTATAAATCAACCAAATAACATTAATATAATGAGATTATTTTGATTATATTTTGAACCTATTAATAAGTTGGAGGGGTAACAAGTGGTCATTGAATGCTGACAGAGGATTGCAGGCTACATGTACCTGTCTGCTATACGAGCCAATCCCATTCACTGATACACAAAACTCAGTAACAGAGACAACCTCAAAACTGAGCATAGACAATTCCTCTGATTAACTCAAAGGCTCTTGACAAAGTAAACAGGTTTGCAAGAGAGGATAAATCTGGTGATTTGTACTGACTCAACAAAATTTAAAACTTGAGAGGCATTCATTCTTCATTGGTATTTAAGAATGAGCGACATAGTATTGTCAATATAATCTATTTTTATTGTATTTTGAAATTAATCATGTTTCAACACAACCTTTCAAAACCAGTTCCCAGATTGGTGGTTTTATTATGACGGGTGTTTATTAAAAGAACTGAATAATGACAACTACAGCAAAAAAAAAAAAAAAAGATTAGGTCAAATTTCCTTTCAAATCAGGGCAGATGTCAGAAGAAAACTTGGGAACCCCCGAATTATACAATGACATTCAGTGCCAAATCTCACACCATTTCCCAGATACAGATGGTGCTGGTAAACTTTGCCAATCTCTCTACTTCCTATCTGAATCTCAATCTCTCGAGTTTCTCTGGCTCAGTGGTGAAGAGTGACCACAAATCATTCCTTTGATCTCCCTTCCCTTAATAACACCCCTCTGAAATACGGAATTGATGGTGAAAAACAAGCTGCTCATAGAAAGAGATTTCCTTTAGTTTTTCACTCATAAGTGTAGAGCTGCACATTTCAATAATAACAGTTTGAAAGACTCCTTGAAAATGAATGTAATTTTCAGCTTGAACCTTCTTCAAAATGTCCATCCAATTATTACTACCTGCAAGTTTATAACACATTTATTACTGCATTTTAAAGACAATACCAAACCATGTATTTGTAAGTTTTTTTCTGTTTGTCTATGCAGGGACAATGACTTTTATCTGGTATTTCTCAGTGCCACATTTCAAGGTCATGCAGTCAGTAATTTCTTTGAGTCTACAGAAATACCGTTGTTTGAGGTTCTGTTGTTGATTAAAGTGTAGACATTGGGGGCTTTCACAGCCCTATTCAATAAGGTTAAACGGAAGATAATTTAATGATATATAAAGAACCTCCAAAATGAATCACTTGGTTGTGCTTTTGCACAGCTTGCTTTGAAATGACTGAGATTGTGCGAACTAAATGATGAGAGCATGAGAAAACCATCAAAGAGTGACAGGAGACATGGGGAAGAAGAACAACAGTGGAAATCAGCGTGATTTAGGCTGCCTATACCATTGACTAACTCTTTCCATACTGCTATTCAGTTCTAGTCCAACAGCTGAGGAAATATTTATTTATTCATTTATTTTCAAATACAGCATAATCTCCATAATACCCTAGGACAGAACCAATATATAAGCTAAAATTATAGAAAGATTAACATATATTCTGGTCATAGTTAGGGTTAGAGTTCACTTTCATGGAAAGTGAGAGGTTTGTCTACCAGTTGTCTATGTCAGTGAAACATGAACGATAGATGTCAATTTGTTTTCATGACAAAGGAGGAAAATGTTTCACAACAAATGATTATCCTATTAAAGTAGGACGTTTGACATCCCTAATGAAAGCAAGACGTGCATGGGGATGATAAAGCTTTCGCCTTTTTCTTCTCGTGTCTTATAATAAGCTGGTGAGGGTCCATTTTATAACTGCATGCTTCACTCTCTGCACATATGCTCTTCAAGCATTGGTAGATTCAATCACCAAAGACACTGCAGGAGCAGGGGACGACAGCTCCCCCTCCCCCCCCCAACCCCCTTGGAACATATGACTATGGCATGGCACCAATACAGGAATACAGACCACTTCAGTCATCTGCATCAAGAAAAAGAGTTACAGTAGCTGCTACACTAACTTAACTACAGTCGAAAAAATTTGGTACTTTTTTGTTTGACTATATTTATCTTTAACTGGTAACACAGAATGACACACTTCATCCATCATCATGGTATAGCACTCCTGGCCACAAGTTCTCTAACTGAAGTTAATTCAGTTAGGAGGAATCTGATCTCCACATCATCATAACAAGGCAGTAAAATCTGAATGAAATGCTAAATCAAGGGGGTCAGATAATTTGTGGGAAATCAATAATCTGGTGGGAAATTATGAGCAGTTTGGCTAAGAACCTCACCCTCAGACACAAACTGTGACTGGCTTCCACCCATTTCTTCATTAACCCCTAGTGATATTGAGGCACCGACCTGGTATAAAGCCTCACACATTACAGTTAAGTTTGCATCAGATTCCTCTCTAGATAATATACAACATAATAAGACAGTATTCAGTTAATATTGCTTTTTGCCACGAATGCCATGTCAGGAACACAGAAGTCTAGTACGTAGGCAGTCAAAATGAGTTCATTTGTTGATTTTACCACCAAACAGAAAGAGTATTATCATGTAAAATTCATACATTTCGAAGTAGTGAAAAAAGTCTGGAGCTAAGTTGACTGTAGCCAGAGATATTGCAAATTGAAGAGGCAAGTGGATGACCCCTTAGAACCAGTGAAAATCGGGAGAACAATTGGTAAAAATAAACAATCTAGTGCTTAAATCTACATATTCATCTCACAACATCCTGATACACATATAATCTGCCTCTGACAGCAATATCTTCTTATTCAGAGATGAATGTTCTTTCAAATTCTAAGACTAAATGTTATAATAGACCAGCTTTGTCACATTCAACCTCCGATTTGTGTGCCTGAATCCAGCGTCTAACGACTCACTGTGACTGGCTGCAAGACAAATCAATATCTTTATATAAACCCTAGTATGTCAGCGGTAGATTTTACTGACACTTGCAGGGTTAATACTATGCCACCTCCCCTCACTTCCTCCCTCTCATATTCCCTGATCTTCCTCCCCCTCCCTGAGCTGGCCTTGAAAACAAGAGACAGATTTCCTTATCTGTCCATCCAAGACCCTTATCCTGAAAGCCATTAAACCACCGGTGGGTTTCATAAACAGGCCGAGAGAGAATTATGCATTGGCTGATATAGTGAGAGGAGGCACGGGTTGTTGCCTGGCTTTTCTGTTCAATCGGCCTGCATGACTTTTCCACCATCAAAATAGCAGCAACTTTGCAAGGCTGACGCATTGTTTGAGATGTGAACTCTCGAATCTATGTGAGCAGTTCTAATCTATTCCTCTAATGGTAAGAACATGCTATTTGGAAAGGACAGTGTCTGCCAAGAATGGTAAAAATATTATATGCTGACAAATGATAAAAATATGAATTTTCACTTATTTCTTAAATTGTCTGAAAAATTAATTAAATAAATCTGCAATTATGAAACATAAATAAAAATTATTGTATCTGAGTGAAATTACATGATTTCACTTTATTCACCTATCATTTAATGGCTCAATTACTTTCCTTTGTGAGGCATCAAACAGCTCAATAACTTGTCATCAAATAATATAATATTCTTATGGACTGTTGAAATAGTGGCTGGATCATACTCTCTTTTTTTCAGGATGGAATGAGTCTGGTGGTGATTTAAGCTCTGATAATGGACTTCAGACTATGAACAATCTTAAAGTCCTAAAAATAATAATTATAATGAACAAAAAGATGAGCTCAGGACACAAAGTGTCTGGGAAAGGACTTTAGATAATGATGCCAGGAAAGTTCAAGAGAGTTTTCAAGTCATGACTGTTGCAGAATGTTTAAAAGGACAAAAAATGTTTGTGATTGTATTTTTCTTCACGACTGTTAAATGACTGATGTTAAAGAAAGAGCCAAAAATGTCTGTGACCACTTCTTTTATTTGATGTTGGTCAATCAAGAACCAAGGAAAGCTCTATGAATAATTGTGTTGGAAAAGAGTTATCACCAATGGCTTCTGGGAACACTGGATTATATCCCATTCCTGCAAAAGTTAGTCAAGGACCATTTTAAGTATAACGCCCAGCAACTTTCATCACACTATCACCAGCATCAGAATATGTGTACCTGTCAAGCCAACGGTAACCTGACAGTGTGTGCAACACTTTCCTCCGGTTTGACAAACAATGCAACATTTGGAGGTGATGTTGATGCCAGGAATTTCCCTCAAGACACAGAAAGCTCAAGCTACGATGATGATTATTGGTTGTACATGGAGTATGGGTCCTTCAACAATTCCTTCTATGACTATAGCGAAGCAGGTTTGTTAATCCATCAGCTAAAACATCTTTCGTCTATTATAGCAAAGACCTGCTAGCATAAGAGAGCAGCCCACTACAATACAGTAGTTTAGATTAATGATTTCTTTGAAACCACAATTGTTCCTGAAGATATGAATTTCCCAATTATTCCTTTGAAAATTTTCAACTGTATTTTCAATAGTTTTCGATACACTGCTATCTTTCACAATCTTTCTTGTAAATTTTCAAATATCAACTCTGGTTAGTCAATTCTGAGAGTCCAGATTCCTGTTTCTGAAATTTTGCCTTAATTTCATCATCGTGACTTGAAATGGTTAGATTGTTTCTTATTATGAATCGGTTGCATGCATGCATTCGTGTGACAATGAATTTGATTTTTTCATCTCATATAAATTCTTTTTACTGTCATCTAAAAAATGAAAAGGGGTCATTATCTCAAACACACCATTGCAATATCATGCCAATTTTTAAGTTTTATCTTTTTGCAGATATCAGATGATTTCCAGTTTTGCATGTTACTAATAATGTAAATATAGAATATTATTAGCAGTTTGCCTTCCTCCACAGACTGGCTGGATGACCAATTGGAAGAACTGTACAAGATCTTGAGGGAGTCCCAGAAGACCACCAACATTGCTCTCACTGCATTCCTGGCTGTCATATTCCTGGTAGGACTGACAGGTAAAGGGAACACTTGGTGCAAAGGTCTTCTGTCCAATCCTATCTCATCCTATTCTATCCTGTCCTGTTCTATCCTATTTTGTCTTAACCGACCCTATCCTGTCCCATCTTATCCTATCCTATACTATCTCATTCCATCCTACTCTATCCCATCCTATTTCTCACCCTAACCTATCCCATCCTAGCTCATCCTATCCTCTGCTCCCCTCTTCATTGATTAGCCAGCTATCAACTTGTCACTGATGAACTGAAATGGCAATTTTAAAAAGATGTTTTTCTGTTTTAATTCGTAAGTAAAATTATAGTTTTTTTCCCATCAATATACTTTAGATTATATTTGCTTTTGAGGAAACAGTGCTTGGTGCCATTGCATTTAGGCTGTATTGCAAGCCATCCTAAATTTCTGTTCAAGGTTGATCTTTGATCCTCTTCTGTAGGTAACACTCTGGTACTAGCTGTGTTCTCTCGTACTAAAATCAAACAAGCATCCACTATTCTGATTATGGCTCTGGCAGCCAATGACCTCATCATCTGTGGCATTGTCCTGCCTGGCGTGCTGCTAAAGGAGTGGTATGTGCCCTTCCGCTGGGATGCTGTCTGCCGAGGCTGGGAGTGGCTGCGCTGTGCCACAATTCCGCTGTCAGCCATCATCCTGGTCATTGTGGGTGTGGACAGATACGTACTCATCTGCCGAGTAGGGGAACTCAGAGCTATCTCTGTCAGAAAGGCTAGGTATGTGAACATTCAAGCCCACCATAAAGCATAAAAATGTTCTATGTATTCAAAAGTGAACATACAGCAATCCACAAAGTACTTAATAACAACCAAGTTGTCTGATTCTGATATGTTTAGCATCAGCTTCAGAGAAATATTGAGGGCATTACTAGTAGTAGATCCCTATGGCTATACTTACCAATTCTCATAAGCATAAATGAATGATGCCTCTAAATACATAATTCGATAAATTTAAACTATGTCATTTCAAGTCAATTCCCCATGACGGAAGAAGGCATTGCTTGAATGATAATTCTTCCTGTCCTTAGATATCAACTCTATGACTGTATGGGTCAGCTCTTATAAGATCATATGTATAAACTCTGATCATACATAAGTCAAGTCAAGAGATTTACTTAATCGCAAGTCAGGTCAATTTAATAAGAGCAGAAAATGTAACTACAGCTTCTATGTGGTCTATGCTTTCATGGTTGCTTGAAGAAACTTTCCTCGTCTCCAGGTACCTGATCCTTCTGGCTGCCTTGGTCAGCATAGGTCATGCTGTCCCGCCTATGCTGCGAGTGGGTGTGTACCAGAAAGAGAATGAAAGTGACACAGTCTATCTGGGTCTGTGTCTGGGCAATGATCTGCTGATTGACCAGCTCTCGATTGACCGCTATTGGCAGGCCATGACCGCCGAGTTTGTACTGGTCCTCATCATTGTTGTAGTTATGTACAGCCTGGTGTTCCGCACAGTGTACAAGCAAAACAAGCGCTGGGCTGTGGGTACTGATCAACCCACTCTGCCTCCCTCTCACAACAGAACGAGTCCTAGTCTCAATGACACATCTAAACCAGTGACTGCAGCAACTCATAACAAGAAGAGTGCTGCACAATATCATATGCAGAGACAAAATAATAAAAGGTCTGAATCACATGGCATTTCTGGGCTGAATGAATCTTCAAGGAATTTAACCTCTCAGAAACCCTTTCCTGCTGTCTCCAATGGAAATCAGTCTCACTCTGGGAAAACTGACCGAACAACAGTGCTGACAGCAAGCAGGAAGAACGACAGTGAAGATTCTGATGCCAGACTCACAGACAGTCTAACCTCACTGGACGACGGTCACTACAATGTACTGAATACTGTCTCACAAGATGAGTCATCTGCCTCTTCCAGCAAGATCACTGCTATGCTTTCACTGCCCTGCTCTGGAGGCTGCATGTTCTCTAGCAGTAAAACAAATGACAGCTACAAGACCAGTATCAATGCTGGAGAAGACCATGTATCCAATGACGACACTAAAATCCAATCCCCTAAGAAAATTGGCTGGATGAGGAGGCAAACTTTCAGAATGTTCAAGATCAGCACTGCCCAAACGGCCATTCATAAGACCTCCAATAAGAGATTAAACAAACGTTATCGAGCTAAGATAAAGATGATGAATGAGGAGCTGACATCTGAGAAAGTCATCCATAGTATAGGCAAGCAATGTATCCATGCTTGTCTTCAAGACCATACACAGTCTGGGATCAGTACTAATGACAGACAGTCACCAGCACCATTAAATCAAAACAAATGTTTGATACAACTCACAAACAATAGTGATGAGGGAATATCAAATATGGAAATAAAGTCAACTGAGACTGTCAGCTTACAAAAACCTGACAATGATCTTGTCAATATTTATACAGACAAGTACAATAAAACTGTGTCTGCAACATTAAACTTGATGGGCAAAGGAACAGCACAGTCCTTACCACAAACAAATCATGTACAATTTGACAACAGTGTAACTGATATTCTTCCAAACATACCCATTCTTAATTCAAAGGAACACCTCACAGAGATAAATAACCAAGGTGAATCCAATCCTTTCAGTTTTCTGAAAGACAACTTTCATACCCACATTAGCTCTGAGTCTCTAGCCGAAACAGAGGAAGCCAAAGCCAATAATGGCCTTGGATATCAAACTGATGAATTGCCAGAAGTCACAGCTGTGCAAGATTGCTCTATCAACCAGTCTGACAACAATGAAAGTGATGACAATCCAACAGAGGCAAGAGATTTACAGAAAGAATCCAAAAACTGTGCAGACTCCTATGCACATGATGGTAAGGAGCCAAACCATGGCAGTGAGTATGACATCATTTCAGAGAAGATGGGCAAACAGCAAGGCCATCAATATCCAGTGTCATCTTGCCAGTGCACAACAAAGCACAGTCTGCCTCATACAAAGTCTCAAGTAACATCTGATGACATACGAGATAGTCCAGCAGTAAGAGATATGGCTGATGGTGACACATTGTCTGCCAGGCTTCAGAGGGATTTTGATGGGTCGTTAATGTCTGATGGGATATTTTCAGTTCTTTCCTACCCTGACTCTCTTTACAACCATCCATCAAAGACCAAAGCCTCAAATAAGGTTCTACCTGTTGTTACATTTCCTACATCCTTGAGAAATTTATGCCAAAAGAAGATATATCCCCTGAACCAACCTGCCTCTTTAACAAATGAGGAGCCAGTACATGAATTTGATCCAAATTCAAGCAGGATCCAAACTAGCTTACAGCAATCCGAGACACTGTCCCAGACAAGACTGCAACACCAACCCTGCTTTCATAGGAGTTTCTCATTATTGCAACCAGCCTCTCTGAGAAACGAAGAGCCGGTAAAGGAATTCGACCAACAGACAAGTAGAAGCCGAGCTGGTTTTCAGCATTCCACAACCCAGCCCCAAAGACAGTTACCTCAAAAGAGATATGGATATTCTGCTGCACAGGTGAAGACAGCCAAAGTTTTGCTGTTGGTGACAGCTGTGTACATCTTCAGCTTTGCTCCTGTCCTGCTTATGATCCTGGGAGCAATTCCCTCCCACCCCATCCCTTTCTATGGATACTTCATTCACAGTGCAGCCAACCCACTCATCTACTCCTTCATCAACCAAGCCTTTCGTAAACAACTTGGGCAGTTGTTTACATGTAAGTGTAAATAACCTCAGACCACTTGATCACAATTTTGATCACAGCTTTTAACCTACTGCTGGTATGATATTGACTTCTTTGCAACACAAACAAGGGACAGTTTGATTGTGCAGATATGCAGATCTTAGGCAAGGCCATTCTAGTCTCAGCAAATATTATTTTTTTGCTCAGTTTATTTTTGTTTTAGGCAATATATTCAACAGGACAGTTTACATGGAAAAATAGGTCCAAGGATGGCACAGATTGCACGGTACTTGATACATGATACAGTTCTAAATGATGGAAATTTCAGCTCAAGAGACATTGTAATAATAATTTCCCATTTAAATTCTAAATTACATTCTACAATTTTTTTATAACATATGCAATGCCTGAGAATGGTGTGTTTTGGTACCATAGATGTCAAATCTCCTTTACAGATATGCTACATCATTATCTCAGTACAAAACTTATCAAAATGCTATGAAAATTAGCACATAGACTTGTGGATTTCTGTTTATTATCTTTGAATAAAGCAATCCACACAAGAGGAAATCATGGACTTGAATTTTCTCTATTCATTTTCTTTCAGGCCAATTTCAAATTACATTTTTTTGCAAAAGCTGATAAATGCACAATTTAAAATTGCTTTGACCCTGCTGCTCAAAGTGCAACATATCAGCAGGCCCACTGATGCAAGCTTTAGCAACAGTAGACAACAGGAAGAAACAAAAAATTATTTGAACACAAAAAAATTATTCATTGTTGAATGTTGGTGATTAGACAGGACTTAATATGACTTTCACAGAGTACATCACGACTGCAGGTCCACTGACACAGATTTTCACAATGGTAAGAGACAAGAAAAATTTAATAGCAAAACAAAAAATTACAACTGAAGATGCACATTTATTGTTGAGTATGCACAACTGCGATACCATAGCAGCTCTCAGATCAATAGCAAAGCATGAAATTGCAAATTTTAGCATGAAACGCTGGGCAAATCACTAAAATTCATCTGAATCTGGGAAATAATGTTCATCAAGGTGGAAGACAGGAAGCTAATCACAATGTGAGAGGATCCTGTGTAACACAGGAAGGTAAGCAAGTCTGCTTGGCATTGTGGTTGACACACATCTTGTACAACAGACTGATACATACAATGATATATATAGTGGGGGATTTGCTATGGCGCAGGGCACGTGATGACTATAATCATTCAGATACTTTGCCAGATTTATGCTGACGGTTAAAACTGCCTCACTGCTACCAGCACGCACGCGCGCGCGCACACACACACACACACACAAAAACAAACCAAGACTGAATTATACACACATACACATACATGCACAAACACACAAACAAAATAAAAAAATACCAACTAGATATGTAAACTAAGTTTTGTGTATTTACTGTTCATCCTGCAAGTAAATATAACACACTTCTCACCTTTACAATGGGCCCGCTGACTTCCACAATCAACAGCTCCTCCATTGGAATGTGTGATAATTTGCTGACCTCTCGTTTCAAGGTTTTATACTTCTCATCCATGTTCAGCCTCAGGCCATACTTCACTGGCACTGAGCCGTCCAACTTTTGCACTGAAATGTGGAACAAGAATTAAAACTAGATATACAGTGAACTGGTAAAGCTTCTGAAAAAGGACAGTCATTCCAATGCAACTGTTCTCAATTTCAAAATGCTTGTATTGTGTATGTGAAAGCTTCATTTGTTGTTGCTGTTTTGGGTACTTTGTGGTATCACGCCACTGTGTAGTCCCCAGACTCAAGAGCCCACAGGCACGAAGAGTGTTTGTTATGGTTTTCGGGATGCTCCATGAGACCAAACTGGAAAGGGAACAGTCTAAGTGCCCGATAAGGTGTGTTGCAGGTTGTGTCTGATGTTGTCGTAACTGTTATTTCATATGGTGAACATTGTGGGTTGTCATGTTATGGGAGACACTCAGCTTCCTTTTCTACATTGTGGAACAACTGTGATGTGAAAAATTTACAGATGAGTCATTATTCTAATGTAATAATTGTAACAACTTTTATATAAAGAGGGCAAGAAGAAAGATAAGAGTGGCTTTCTATATGTTTCAACAGAACAGACTTAATACTTTGGGCAACTGTTTACAATCCAATTTTGTGGCCAAGTCTCCAAAGAAATGAAGGTTCAGAATGAGTTAATTGCTGACAAAGTGCAGTAAGTTACGACACACAACATTCTCATTACTACAACTGAACACTTCTTGCTAATTATTCTGTTAAGTTTTGATCAAACCGTTTAGCTACCAAATTAATAAGATACAGATAGTCATAAACTGATAAATGGTAAAAATTTAGTGCCAAAACTGGGATTCAGACGTTGTTTATGCAAATACAAGTAATATGAGCATTATCAGGGATAATTGTACCTAACCACATATTTTAGAAGGTCTGAACACAGTGGCAAAAAAGATGTCATGTAAAAATTTAATTTAAAAAATAAAACAAAACAAAAATATTTTGCCCAGTAAAAACTAAGCATCTTAAAGAATACAAACTTGGACTCAATTTTCTGCACTTGTATGTAACAATTTCTGCTTCAGATATGTGATAATGACACTTTCAATATTGAGCAGTATTATCAAAATTACAACCATTTACAAATCATATCCGAATACTGGAAACTGCAAAAACAAAGTGAAAAGCTTGCTCGATTACAAAAGATCTAATGATTATTTCTCTAAATCTATCACTGTATCGCTATAGCTAAATTCATGGATTTAATGGAATAGTTATTTAACAGCATGAAGTTGTTCTGACTGACTGATAATCCTTCTTGCAGGAGACCCTGGTTACAAAAAAGTCTTTCTATTCCTACTCATTTATCCAAGTCAATAGATGTAAATCATCAAGCCAACCACTCACCAATGACCTCCACATGTATACAGCTGTCCATTGGAAGAGGTAGAGACAGATGTGAGTACGGGTCAAACCGGACACTGATATGTCCACACTCCTTGCACTGAACCTGGGACTTCAGGATGCCATGGAACAAGTCCACCACAATGGACTGGTTTCTCAGTAAGTGATTTTCCCAGGCCTGAGAAGACAAGGACAAAAACACTTTATTTAGAGTTACTTAATAACTTTACTATAAAGCAAGCACATATCTATAAATAAGTGTTTGGTACAGCACTGAGTAAAGAAAATACAAAACCTCCTGTTATGATGATCGGTTTAAACAGTTTTAAACCCTCACCCACCAAATATTGGTCTGTCGCTTTCCTATGGTTTTTCCAGTTATTTGCCTGCTTTCTTCTCTTTTTCTTTTAGTCTTAACAAAATCACTTGTGAGAGAAACTTATAAGAGCAAAGTGGGATGCTTGCTGTTTCACAGCTAATAGCTTGAGAAACTATCTAGTTCCACCTCTAGCTTACGAAGAACTGAGATTTGGACCAAATATATCTTCCTGAACGTGAAGGGCTTTGAGGGAATTTTCAAAGAACAGCTGGAAAGAAAATCACCGCTCCTTTTGAAATGAACTTTAGTGCATTCTCATTTGACAGATATGAAAATAGACATATTGTTACACATCAGAGCCATCTTTATCATCTTGCTCAACATAATAAAGGTACTACTAATTTTGAATATAAAATACAAGCACACAATAAAATAACAAGCAATACCCAGTCCAATAAAAATTCATACTGTCGTAACTGCTGGCCAAAATGAAATTGACAAGGACAGCTTTAAAGAAAAAATTACTTTTGTTATTCAGTGTACAGCCTACAATCATATACAGTGCAAATGTTTGCCAATGAGTAGGTGCGCAATTAAAAAATCCTTAGGGATGCGATGTACCTCTTTAACCAGTATGGTAGAAACATCACAACAGATGCAATGTCAAGGCTTAGTGAACTAACAGGGGCTGGAAAAATCTATATGGCAAAAATCTACAGCATTAAAGCAGCAATGATGGAAATAGTAATGCCAACTGTTGCACAGTTTTACAAACTGCTCCTGCCTATCCCTTTCCTGATAATAGAACCTACATAACACAAAGTTTAAAGCAAATCAGACCCGAGTGAAATGGGTTATTAAAATATTATGCAACTGTGAGATCTAATCCAGTCCTTCTATTTCTCAGCAAAGTCTAGAACTTTGTGATGAAAAGTTTCACACAAACCAGCACTTGACCACATTATGTGATGATGATAAATAACTAGCATTACTACTTGATAACAAAGTCACTCACTTCTCTTGCTACAATTTTGTCTGGCCGCCCATCACTATCTTTGAGTTCCACATAAGGCTTATTGTGAACTCTGAAAGTACATTATAAAAAAAAAAAAGCATTTAAAATAATTAAAAACAAAACTGATGACAATCTCAAAAGCAACAGACATTACATTCATTCACATTACTGGGTTTATGGAAGTGCAGCAAAAAAATAAATAAATAAATAAAAAATAAAATAAACATGAAAAAAAAAGCTAACACAAAATAATGCAAAAATAAAAATCATATAATTATCAGTCTATGCTAATATATTCTATTCACTCAAACAAGATAGGACCCCATTTAGATGTGATACTGTCATCGCAAAATAAATATATCATAAATGACAAAATGAAACTGCAGATTGATATGCTGGAAAACTGAGGACAACCCCCCCCCCCAAAAAAAAACCCAAAAAACATCTAGGACTACAGAATATCTTGCATTCCTATAAAAAAGTACAGGGTCTTCAAGTGTGTCCACTTTACCTGTTAAGATCTTCATGGAGTCCATCCAGAAGAAAGCTCAGCAACTCCTGAGAGTCGTGTTGTTGGAAGCCATTGAACCTGGGTGCATATTTGCCTATCGTCCACTGTAAGGAAATAGATCAAAAGCAAATTAACCCTAGATGGAAAGGCAATTAACTCTATAAGTCTGAAGGGACCTATCTGATCAAAGGTTCACTTATTTTTAGTAAGTGTGTAAATCGCTTCACAAACAGCATGTATACATATATATATAGTAATAACCCCTTTCACCTTAAGTTATCTTCAAAACTGAGTTATTATTTCTTTACTGTGAATGAATACCATCAGACAATCTCTGTCACTTGGAGCAAAATGATACCATTGCTGCAACCAGCCCATACCAACGACGGAGACCTACGGTCATTAACCACTGCCATTTACTTTCAATTGCAGCATGTAGCAGAAGAGGAAAATTATTGCTATGGTTAATGAAAAGACACATTCTTTTTTTGGTGAAGACAGTCCTGTCTAACTGTCGAGAGACACTGTAAGGATGGTTTAACCCTTAAGCAGTTTCTCTTGACACATCCACAGTTAAACAGATTCTTCTCATCTTTTTCCACAAGAAAATCAGTTCAAATGAACATCTAAATTATCTACACACAGACCACTGACTATTAAGTATGCTAATACAAGTTAATGCAAGCATTACAAGGCTAACATCAAATATGAAAACAATATAGATAATCTGTCTGTCCAATATGAGCTACTCTTTTTCTTGCAAGGAATGTCTGCTTAATTCAATGTTTTTTATTTTCTATCAGATCATGCAATGACTAGGCATTTTTGTCAACCAGCTGTTCAAATTGAACCATAAATTATTGCAGATTTTTTTGTTTTTGATATGTTTCAGTGGTTTTCATGCTGTTGCAGCAAACTTGATTATGATAGAAAACATACCCTGAGTTTAAGAGGAGCAACAGTTTTGGATGTGCCACTCCATAAATCTTTGATGAGTTCTCCGTATCTCTGTGCTATATGACCTTTCATTCCCAGAGGATTGTCTCTGGTGAGGACAAAATAAGACTAGAAATAAAGATTTTGAACTAGAGGAAAAACTTATCAATCTTGCAGAATGAAACAATTCAAATAAAGATGAACATTATCTCTGATAAGAACTTATATTTGAGATAAAGGTTTTGAATCAGAATTTAATGTAATGACTGCAAAATATGATCATTGAAATCATGAAATTAAACTTTCTAATTGATGAGAAATTGACATCCGAAAGAGATTCATTTAAAATGAACACTCAATCAAATAAATCAATACTATGTCATTTTTTAAAACTCTTTTCCTACTTTGAGCCCGAAAACCTGGCTCAGGTAAAGGTCATGATTAGATCTTGAGCCAGAAAATTTGGCTCCGTAAATACACATATTTTGCCGATCCAGTATTTCCAAGTTTTAAAGAAAAACAAGCAGGTTCACTTCTGGGTCATCAAAGAAGAGCATCAGTTTTAAAAGCATCTTTGAATGAGCGAAATCTGTGCAAAAAAGTGCTTTTTTATTAGTTTCTTTTGTAAAGGTGAAGTTTGTTTACATTTGTCAAGGAGCTACGGCCCTTGGTGAAATGCTCATCCAAACCTGTGTGCTATGGAAAAGTGCTAGATTTCTTTGAAATGAGGATTTACCATCAATTCTATTGGACAGTAAAACTCAGTAGATTTACATCTAGATCTTCAAATTATAAGTTGAAAAATATTGTGTAAAATATATTGTTTTGGGTTGCTGTTGTTAAATTTCTTGTTATTTTTCTTCTCTCACACAGCACCAATATATCCCTAAATATTTTTTCTGTCTTCTTTGATTCCTATTTTCCATGGTTTATTTGCTCTGGGCTGCTGTAGGAATTGATTTATATAGTGGAGATGTGGTCAGAAATTGGGTCATGAAATTGGGCGTGTCTGGAGATGGGAGCAGGGTTAAATAGGGAAAGAGTTAAAATGAAAAATAATCATGTGGCAATGGAAATTTGTCTTCAGTTTAGTCACAACATGGTAATGGGAGATCGTTTTGCAGATTATCTGCCCCTCCCAAAAGAGGGATATGTGTAAGAGGAGATCATTTTGACCAGGCCTATTACTTCTCTTTACAGCAAGCAGTGTAAAGAGGAAAAATCCTTTTACTTCTTGTCATTCGAAAGACTGATCACCAAAAAAATTTGATAAAATTATAACAATAAGAAGAAAACATTCTCTTTACATCATAATTTTTTGGGAATTTTTCATGGTGTAGGTTTCATGCAAAGGGCGCAAAAATATTTTTTTCCCCCTTTACACTACTTGTTCAATCCCTCTTTTGTCTGGTAAAGGGAAGTAACAGGACTGAGCACAACGATCTCCCATTGGAAAATATGTTCATGGGAGTGTTCTGAAAGCAAAATAAAATATTTGAATGCACTGAGTTGCCTCTGCCAGTCAGAACTTCAAAACATCAATGATAATTCAAGAGCAAAGAATGAGATGTCCCAACAAAAAAACTGAGTTTTAGAAAACTTTATCCTTTGCTAGTTGTTTTACAAATGCATAAGAGCAAACTTACATTGAAAATGCAAATTCTAGGGCATGAGTAAGATTACTATAAGAAAAAAAAAATTTATAATTGTCAAAGGATAAACCAAACAGAAACAGGTTGGGAATCCCTCTATTGCCGATACTTGGGGAACTGCAGATCTACAATTTAACTCATAATGCATATGAATATTAGAGGAATTACACAAAGACCATCCCTGCAACCAAAGTGAAGGGTGGGATTGATAAGCATGGAAAACAATAGCCATTGTTCATGACACAGGCCTGTCAGTTTGTGGACAGTTGCAAAGGATAAAAAAAAAAAACAGAGGAAGGAGAAACTTTACTTTATGGTCAACCAAATGAAGAGTGAAATGCATTGTGTTATCCTACTAAGTTGATTTGTTCTCATTGTAGTGCTATGCATTCTACCATAGCTTTTTGCTCCTTTTCTTTGGCTGTCATATATAAAGAACTAAATGACAAATAGAAATCCATTGAAAGCTTAAATTTCTCAATACCAAAACAAAGTGGATGTAGTTAAGAAACCCAGCTTTTTCATAATTTAAGTCTGATCACTTGATACCATTTCCATTCCCACTCCTCAAAATGTGCAAATTCTTCTACCTGTTGAGCTCAAACAGGTGCAAATTCCCAGCAAAGTACTGGGTGAGGGGCCAGGTGTTGGATACACACTGCAAGGCTGCATTCATGAAACAGGTGTTCCCTAAGTTATTCAAGCCTGTGGCTCCCTTCTGAGTTGGCACTGAGGAAGAGAGAAACAAAATATAATCTTATTTACACTACATGTCCTGCAACCAAGAGAAGGGAAGCGAAAGTGTCATGACAATGTTGCAGTGTTCCCCAGTACTTATTTCTGAATTCAATTACATTTGTTGATGAAGGCTTATTCATGTAGGTTTATCTCTTTCCAAATGAGAAAAGCGGTACAATGTGTCCACTATTGTGTGGATTTTCACGATTTAGGGCTTGGAAGAAAGAAAAGCATGGATGTCACTCAGTCTACATGAAAAAGTAGGAAAAGTTCCTGCCATATTCTTAAGTATCATATAAAACTGAAGTACGTTAGCAGTAAATAATACTCAATTCCATAGTTTTATTGTTGTTGCTGTTGAGCTCAGTGTGTGCTGTGATCTCAATGCAGTGATCATTTGTGTAAATGTTGAATAGTTTTGCGAACCAAATGTTCATAGAAGAGGCCACGCAACCAGTTTCCGTAAATATTTATAGATTCTATGAGAATTATAACTACCTCTTGGTTAGCCTCAGTGCATCTGAAACATGAAAAAAAAAAAACCCACGACATAGGGTGAAAAAATTTGCAAAATATCGTTACCCTATAAACTTTTTGGGCTTTCCGTAAGTTTATGAAATAGCTAAGAAAAGAAAAGAAAAAAACAACTGCAAAATGAACTTACCATCATCTTTTTTCAAGGTTTTATTTTTGGCTAATTGTGACATCTCCTCTGGCCATGTGAGATCTTTATTGCGAACTGGAAAACACAATAGAACAATTAGGTGAAATCACTGCATTGCTCATTACTTGAAACTTGAACCTCCAGGAAACAGAGTAATAAAAAATGGTTATGACATAAATGGCAAAATTTATTTCATTGCGTTCTCAGCAAACTGCCCTATTTCTGACAGAGGCCAAAATTGAATTGATCCATCACACTGATCATATGAGTAGGCTTTATGTATATGTAGCGACACCTAATAATGAAAAAAAAAAAAAAAAACACACAAGAATATTGATCTGGCCAGTTATTGAATGACATGAACCAGCTTTTTTTTTCATTTATTTCAAACTTCAAAAAATGAGACAGATCAATATGTTAGCAATATGATGACTAGACGTTACTGTTCGATAAAACAGCTATTTAAAAACTTTGATCTTGTAACTACTAGATTTCAAAATCCTGTGAATGTTTCTGGAAACCATACTCAATATCTGTATCAGGAAAATGCAGCAAAGCTGCAACCTTAGTGTACACACAGTATAATAATAAAACAAAGATCTAATTTTTATTTGCTATCTGTTTTGTGAAGGTCTTTAAGTTCATTGGGGGGGGGGGGGGGGGGGGGGTCCGCAACCAAAATTTCCTCCTCCCAACCCACATCT
>JBCEWB010110968.1:0-11811 GCA_039654565.1 Peronia peronii
TGTCGGCCGCGCAATTTATTGCCGTGCCGGGTCAGTAACTAAGTGCTCCACTTTGTAGAGGTTTGGAACTGCCGTGATGTATAAAAAAGACATTTGATAGATCCTACCGAGTCAGCTGTTCCAAGGCTAAAAGCCGAACTAAAACCTCTCCATGTCAATTTTTCGCTGAAAAACAAAATTTTAAACACATTTTTCTCAAAACCTGTCTTTTTTTTTTTTTTTACACTTTTTTCTATCTCCTTTTTTCATTTCCACCAAATTTGGCATAAATCATTTTCACAACAAGAGAAAGAAAATTACATATGCGCGGGACATTCGATTTGTAAGTTTTAGAGTTTTAGTATTAAAAATACAGCTGAATTTGAAAATTCATTACATGGCATTTTCAAAAATTTCTAGAAAACTTTCTTTTCCATATGAAGAGCTGAAAATATGTAGCTTTTTGAATAATATGTCAAACAACATGTTCACCAAGTTTCATCAAGTTCCACTGAAATTTGGTGGAGAAATAGAATTTAAAGTTAGTCATTTTAGAGATGCCAAAATCCAAGATGGTGTTGTTGCCACAGCAACCATTTGAAAACATCGATTTTTTTTTTTTTGCACTGTTTTCCTCTAATTTGAATGTGCCAAGCTCAATGGAAAAGATTAAAATGTCTTGCAGCCAGTCAAAATGAGACGTATGTCAATTTTTCACCTATGGAGTTTTTGGTATCAAGTGAAAGTTTATTTCATACCCTTTCAGGTGGTGAAAAAGCTTTAAGCTACCTTTATTCTAGCCAGAGATATTGCAGTCTAAAGAGACAAGGAGGGACCCCCAGCAATGACCGAAATTCTGAGAAAATCCTGTTCAAATGAACGGTTGAATGCATAAATCTACATATGTACCTTACAAAAAACCCAATTTTAATGAAGAAATATTTGTAAATCGAGGGTAAGACTGATACTGTCTTGTTCAGAAATGAATGCACTTTCAATTTCTGCAATAAAAAAATTTCGATGTCTGACTCTCCTCATCACATTCAAAGTCCGATTTCTCCGTTCTAGCCCAGCGACTTAGGTCTCATTTCGACTGGCCACGAGACAAATAGTCTCTCTTTAATAATTAAAAAAATCACCTTCAGGACCCCCACCCCCCCCCCCACCTAAAATTATATCAGTAAAAAATAATCTATTGTATGTATTATATTTTTTCAGCAGCATCCTGCAAGACTACCTTAAATTTATTCCATGGTTTTCAAAAGGGGATCAGGGCTGATTTTCTGTTTGGAAATGAAATCTGGATAGGAGAGTTATATATTGTTAATAAAAATATGCTAATAATTCATAACTTCTATTTCTCAGACTAGAAACAAACACATATAATCATGCATATCATATACATGTAATGCTTAAGAGATTGAACCATAAGGAATCTTATGATTGCTGATCATAATTAAATATTTGGGAAAGAATATTCATGGTAAGTTTTATGAATCGATGTTAGTAAATCAACATGAACATGTATTCGTATTCTTTTTTTTTTTATCAAATCAAATGTGAAAATTCAACAAAAAACATCAACAAGATATTTTCATGAAACAAATGGACTTTTGTGTCAACTGTCTGGTGTCCAGCATCTAACTGTAAACAGACACTGTCTGAGTTAGTAAGCTTAACTGCATTACTTTCAAATTAAAACAAATTCAATTCTGCAAATTTTGTTGTGCTCCCATACAATGCCCCGTGAAAATGGCATAGTAAGGGAATAAATTATCACAGCAATCAACAAAGCATGAAATTTCTGTCCTGCCTTTAATGAGATATCTGAAAATTTTCAGTTCAATTTATAATATTTCATTGCGTATAATTTCGTGTGGGCATCCTTCAGTCTTGGAAGACAATGGAGTTGTGCCCTGGGCATTTTTTCTGGTACAGCATCTGGTGTGGCTGGCCAGTCCGATGCAGCAGTGGCAATCTCTGTAGCAGAAGGCCGTATAATTGACTTCCTTAAAAAACAGCTTGTCTTAAAAATGCCTAAAACAGTTCACAATTCAATTATGAATAAGTAGACATTTGATAGCAAAGAATAATGGAGAAATATATTTGCATTCATTTATCAAAGCAAATACAGATTTAAGATTTATGCTCAAAGACAGATTTATTCCCACTGGGAAAATACATTGTCTTTGCTGACAGGATTTCATCTGGACCTATGGTTATATTTTTCATCAACATCTACAATAAAGATGCTAGGCTGAACAATGTAAATGTGAAATATATGTATCTTAAAAGCTCTCTTAAATACTGACTGTTGGTTGGTGAAACAAAGTGTTACCTTGTAGTAAGAACCTGTGAATAACTGTTGCAGACACAATTAGAAGTAGCCAGAGTAATTAATACATGCATATATTATATAACTTAATGTGTATTGTACAGACGGATATGACAAAATTTGTTGCTATAAAAAGACCAAGTCTACAATAAGTTAAGGAACTAATTTTTCTTCTGGCAGATCTATGATAAACACAGGTGATCATGCCCTTTCATTCCTACCTTTGTTTGTTGAGTTTTAAGAACAATGTACTGTTTCATCATTTATCCTCCAATGACTCAGGCTTTTACTAAAAGTCTTGCTTCAAAATCTTAGTCCACTGTGTACATCTTGCTTTCTTGTTGAAACTTGTTTTAATGCCATCTTTTTAAAAAAATTTCTCAGAAATTTCTGTGGTGTCTCTTAAATTATGCAAGCAACTGGTAGTTGCACACCTGCTCTTCTCATGACTTCCTCAGTGAACATAAACAGTTAAATATCACAATAAAATAAAAAGTGCAAATAGCTGACATGTTTCACATGTACATGTCATTGATATCACAACTGATTTAAGATATGGAAAAACTATGTCATATACTTCATATTCTGTCATTTTTTGATACCTCAGATTGTAGCTGAAATTCTGATGTCATGTGCAATTCATGCTGTCTTAACTATATTTAAATACATGTATGTGCATAAATTCCATGATGATTTGCAAGCTGATGGAAAAAAAAAATATGACACAAAGAGAGGAAAAAATATGACTGAGCACATCTGTTGATAGAAAGAAACAAAACTGCAAACTAAACTTACACTACTTAGCGAAGAATTGATAATTAAAAAAACATTGATATCTCTAGTCAGTATTGCTCTCCATTTGGCAGAAAATTTCCAGTAGCTCAAAAGCGAAAGAGAAAAACATGTTTTTTTTTGTTTGTTATTGCTTAATAAAGTAGATTCGCTTAAAGTCAACCTCACGGGACTGAGAAAAAGTGTTGACTGTAAGCGAGGTTGACATTATCCATTTTCAGGGGACACAACCTCTGGTAGGCACAGCGGGTCAAAATGTGTGTTGTGTATTTATTGGGTTAGGTCTATGCCCCTTATCGGCCCTACAAAAAAACTTGAGCAGACTAACTCCTCTTAACTCCCCCTCTTAACTCTAAGCTAGAAGTAGTAGTATTTTGCCTTGAGTCAACATCTTTAAGAAGTTTTAACTTTGTATCCAGATTGAGACCATACTTTTTCTCTGGCATTCAGATCCCAGAGTTGAGGATAAAAGTTATTAATAGTAATAGGTTGACTCGTCACGACGACCGCAGTATGCAGGGATGGACGTGATCTAATATGTGACTGTCTTTGTGTGTGTGTGTGTGTGTGTGTATGAACAAATTGGGCAAGAGAGCCAAGTGTGGGTGGGTGTTTGTGTATCATTCGCACAAGGTCAGACTAGCGAAGAGGGCCAAGCATGGAAACGTGTGCCACTCAGAGTTGCATATGTATAGTGGTCAGTTGTACTGCAGGCTCGCCAGTGTACATGAGAAAAGCGGAAGCCGAGTGTGGAACTGCTGTGTGGGTGTGTGTTTGTGTATCCCTGCCAACGCGAGATAGATGAAGAGAGTCATCTTCACTACAGGCCCACCGGCTATAATGTGTTGAGACAATGTGACTCTCTCTCTCTCTGACTTTTTTCTTTGTCTTCACAATTTCCGGCTGTCAGTCGGCGTGGGCCATTTGGAGTTGACTTTAAGCGGTGTCACCTCTGAAGGTGTTGACATTATCAGAAATAAGACTAATGAAATACATGTATGTATAAAGGAAAAAAAAAACGGGACTGTCGGTACGGATTGACTTTAACTGAGAATTGACTTTAAGCGAGTTGACTTCTCGCAGGTTCCACTGTATGTGAACATTTAAATGTTTCTGCATGATAAAAATCTATTCTTTGTCACAGGACCAAAATAATAACAAAAATAATAAAACTTAGGTACCTAGCATATGAATCTTTCATAAAAGAAAGGAGAATTAAAAATGAATAGGCCAAAATAGGTAAAGAAGCATAAAATAGTTAAAGTGTTCAGACATTATTTTCTGCATAAATACTATGTAACTCACTTACATTAAAAATCAAATCATAAATTCTGGGAAAGCCATCAGGGGTGATTTAATACATTGGAAACTGAAACAAGAAAAAGACCAATTTCCTCAAAGCCAGCACAAAGCCGGTCGATAAGCCACTGTCCCAACTTTCTTCATATTCACACAAGTATGATATACAAAAATTAATGGTATTCTTCATCTTCTTTTAGCAGGAAGTCTTGTTTGCCGTAATCTTTCAGATCAAAGAAATGTGACATGTGCAAAATTGTTTTCACCAATCCCCTATGCCTTGTAATGTAATACTGTTCTAATGTCTGATTCACTTTAAAAGTGTCAGAAGAATTTACTCAAAAAGAATCTATTCAAGAACCAGTGATTTTAAAATGGATGTTTACTCATGTTCAAGAAACAGTTTTTGCATAATTCAAATATAAGATGCAGATCTTGCTAAAGGATTGAATATTGTTTTGAAAAAAATCCTTTAATAAGTGCTTCCTTGAGCAAATCAGCCACTTGACACTCTTAAGGTTAAATATTTGTATCTATGTCACTGACTAAATCTCTTTTTTTCAATTTTATATCCACTAAGCAGAACAATAAACACACTTTCTGTAAACAAGAAATGATGAGACATTACTGTTCTTCAATGTTGGGAAAGAAAAGTGAGATCACTGACATGAAAACAAAACACAGTCCATCTAAAAAGAACAAAATGATGCAGAGAAATAAAAGTAAACTACTTTGACAAGTTGACACATCAACCAGCAGCCTTTTATACATGTGAGTGATCTTAAAATAATTGAAGATTTCTCACTCTCCCTTCCACTGAGTAGGTTAAGTGACACTTGTGGTTTCAGCTCTGGGAATGATTACTGTGGTTTATCTAACTGTGGTGGGACAGTTACACCCAGACAGATCAAAGACAGACAGGCCTCCAACAACCGGAGTAACCATACATGAATATAACTACCCACAGAGGAGACTGCTACTACTGGTCCTGCATTGGCCCCAACAGCTACAGTTCTTGCATTTTTTCAATCTTGGGGATATCACAGGGGCTAACAGCACTCTTTCCACACAGATAGTTACTGGGTGTTCTCTTCAGCTGGGCCCATTAGCTCAGCGCTCCCTGCAAGCCTTCTTTGGTCAGTATACTGCATCCACATTCGTTTTTGCCTGTTTTCTCCTAATTCCCCTCCACTTCATGCTTGTCTTATGAAATTTTCCCAATCTCATTTTTCCTATCACTTGGTCCATATATGTGCCTGTCAAGGTCTATCCCACAAACTGGAGGTCGAAATTTATTTTCATCAAAAGCATAGGACATCTTAGACACATCTATGAACAACAGCTGCAGTTAATGTTGCCTATTTAATTATCCCTGCTGCACAGATTTCTGTATCCAGAGGATGTAATTATCTTAAGCCATGCGGTGTGTCACTTTGTCTGGATATTCCTTATGCTTCATACATGTACATATTATGTGCATACAACATAGCATTAAAAATATAACAATCAGAATTTTTCTTCGACAAATTCTAAGCATAAAACTGCCATGACATCTTACACATTACACCAAGGCTGTTGCCATTTCTGTTTCTATCTCAAACATTAGTCAAAGACAATAGCCACCATGCCAGTATATGACCAGGGTAACCAGCAGTACTGAGAGAAAAAGGAGACTGATGTGACAGCAGAGGATCAGTTTTAAATTATACATTAAAACACTTTTCCTGAGATTCATTGCAAACACACTAAGGATAAAATCAAATAAATTAGCTTTAAATAGCCTTTTCTTTCTGTATGAAAGACACACAGCACTACACTTTACAGTGAGATTGATCTGTTTAGATGTCCTGAAAGGAAAAAAAAAATGTACATGACATGTACATTCTCAAAATGCATGTGTATCTGTTTAGATCCAAGCATTTATGTTTCATTCATTTATATATGATTCATACTTTCCAGAAAGGAGAAGAGGATGATATACAGAAAATGACCAAACTCAAAGTGATTCAGGCATAACTTGAAAACATTTTTCATCTAAATCACTTAATGTATCATATTATCTAGTTTATGAAAAAATTCAGAGGAGAAAAAAACAGAGAAATTAACAAGAAAGAGAAAAAAAAAAGGAGCAAACTTCAAATCTGAGAGTCCAGGATACATGTATTTATAGTGTTCCCATGTATACCGATAATGAATGCATGGATCTATACAGTCAAACACATAGGACTATATTATAGAGTTATGCAATATAATAGGAATCCAATGTATATGTGACTCATCATGATGGTTCGGTCCACAAGGTACACCGGGCGGTTTCGAGCAAATGGGGCAGAAAGGTCTAGGGGGTGTCAAACGGTTGAATTTTGGGTTTTTGCACTAACCTATTCTTTAAGTATCACTGCATCATGTAAACATATCAAAACATGGAATTAACCTTGAAAACTAGGTAAAAATCACTTTTAAAAAGGTAGGGTCCGTTGCTAAGGAGATTTAAAGCAAAACTTTGAAAGCGAATTTCTCAGAATTTTTATTTCTTTCGACAACCGCATACAATAGCTTTATATGCTCACAACTCCATCAAATAAGTCATTGAGAAATGAAACTGGTGTCAAAGGATAGCTGAGAGATCACTCTTTCACACTGCATCAATAACTCAATTTGCCCAAAATGTACCTTGTGGACCGAACCGTCATGATGCATCACATATGGTAATGATTAATGAGCCTGGCCATGCTAACAGCAAATTTCATTGCCATTCACTTACCATTTGTTTCACTTTGGCTTTAGTGACATACCAAATATGCACCATCTGTGTTGGGTAATTTTTTTATAAGGCAGATGAACCAAAACTCTATGCAGTTATTTCAAAATTCCTAGATTGAGGGTAATGATTCATAAATACACTTATCCTAGCATCAAAATTTTCTATTTTTCCTTTTATCAAATACACTCTAAAACGGTTATAAACGAAATCTGCGGGGAATGGAAATCATTTCGTTCTATCACTAATTTGTTATATCCGAAGAGACTGAATTGAAACAGAGATGCAAGTTTAATAGTTCATATTCGACTAAGCAAAAAACTGGAAATCCCAGCCGGAGTGTTTGTACCCCTCTGCTAAAAATAGAATACTCACTGATGTTTGCTACCCATCCACCACGAGATCCGAGAACAGTTGTCACCGGTCCCGTGCATTTTTATATGTTTTTCTATGTCAATGACAGTGAACAGTTTGGAGTGTTTGTATCCCCCTACTAAAATTAGATGGGGATTTCCAGCCATTTGCTTAGTCGGAACAGATCTATTACCAAATTACCTCCCCTGATTGAAGCACTATGTGACTTCACCGCTACCTTATGTCTTAAGGTCATTTCATTTTCATTTTTGTTATTTTTGTTGTTGTAGGTATACAAACATAATAAAAAATTTGTGGTTATGTAGCTGTTATGTCGTTTAGTTTTTTATTTTTCTGCTTTTTTTAATTCTTTAAGATTGTAGACAAAGTGGAGTTTGGAATGGCATACTTTCTGCAGATATCCCACTTTTTCATTAAACCTTCATCAACTTCACGAATTAGTGTCCTTTTGAACTGCAGCGATAAATCTGTTCTCCTACATTTTAACATGTTTAGTTTCGATGAATTCATCAATGATTGCCAGCCTAGATCTAAAATAGCTTTATAGTCAATTTGAAGCCCACAGTTTTCAATATGAAACTGAAGGATACCTATCAACTTCTCAAAACTGGCTTTCAAGAAACACTGACAAGCAAGACTGGTTTGACTGACCAAATGCCTGCAGTGCAAGTGGAAGTGTGCTTAGTGTATGACTGAAAAGACAAAGGCCAAGCCATCCTCTGATGCAGTTTACGGTGTATCTGAGCCTTTCAGCTTCCTTGGGGGTGGTTATCTGAGCTGAATCCTCTGACACCGTGGTTATGTGGCTGTAAATAACGATGAAATCATAACAGCCTCACACATGCATGTAATAGGTGACACCCTCTCACAGTACATCATACTGGATTGGGGACATGAGCAACGGATGAGGTGTGAAACGGGGGACGGTAGGTGCTTGATTTCTACACGCTTGCGCCTCAGGCCTTATCCTTCTTGTTTCATACTCCTGGGCAGTATAGCACACTGCGGGCACCGGGGTAGCCTACCTGAGCTTGGTCTTGGTTACATATCATATGAAAGAAAAGTGTGACTGGGGAAACGAAAACCGTTCTTTATAAGCGTAGCTTTCATATCAGCCCATCGTTTTATTTCTTTGTAAGCATAAGAAATTACATAGCAAAAAAAAACGTTCCCAAAGATTCTTTCTCAATAACACAAGTTTCGTTTTAAGCGTTTTGTTAATAACCGTTTTAGAGTGTATGCAGAACAGATGCAACAAGCAAATGTACACCAACTGATCTGACATCATGGAAAGATTATAAGCCATGCTATGACCCTTTGTGAAGTTTCTCATACTTAAGTCTGTAAGTATATGTGCATATTTTCATCTCCTTCAATGAGATTGACACAATATATTCATGTCATGTATGCCCATAATGCCTGAAATCAGTCTGATAATTCCATGATTTGACATATAATTTTTTATCTTCATCTCTATGCATGTGCATTTTTAACAACAACAGAGTTCACAGTATTTTCCTATCTTGGACTGTACTGTTACACTATTACATGTAATCTATCAATTGTCCAACAACTCTTGAGACCAACACCCAGCTTTGGGTTTAATTAGTTCTAGTGTGTATGAATTAAGTTTTCTGATGATTCTCTATTAACAGATGAAGAGAACTGCCATCAGTGCATAGATGGAAAGAGTAAAATAGATTTTGAGTTCTGTGTTAACAGTAACAATTGAATAACAAGAAAAACAAAAAGTAAATAAAAAAGTGTTTAGTGACAGGATCAGCTTTTTTGTTCTACAAAAAATATGAGCTTTTTGAATCCATACTGACATATCTGGACCTTTTCCATAGTAATATGTGAGCTACTATATCTTTGTTGTCATAAATATATTTACATGTTAGCTGCTTACCTTGGATTTCGGAAAAGAATCTATGGTGTCAATATCTAATACAATGGCTGTGATATAGTAAAATCAGCTACAGTAATATATGACAAACTGGAAAAAAAAAAAAAACAGTGTAAGTTCTCCATTATTCGAATCAATCACAGACTGTAAAATAAATGTAAGCGTTGTAGCAATGACTGGACCAAGTAGCTCATATGAGATGGAAACCTTATATAATAGATGTGCTGATAGCAAGTGTTAAGATACAGTCGAGTCCACTCAAACCGAACTCTGATAATCCGAATTTCTGATATTTCGAATAAAAACGAAACAATAGATTTTTTTTCCTCTTTGTGTCCATTAAATGTCTCTCGCGTAATTCGAAGCCATCGCCGTGAGTTTCCTTTAAATCGAACCGGCCAGTGCCGCCACAAAGGCAAAAATCGGCTTTTGTTCTCTCCACGTGGTTCCCATCCAACGCGGAAAAAAAGAGACAGCGTCGCGGATGGGGCGAGACAGATTACGCAATTAATTTACATACAGATATTGTGAATGTGCCCCATACCGCGGCGTTAAGTGAGCCTATGTGTTCGGAAGGGGGGGGGGGCGGGGTGAGCAGGGAGAGAGGCAACATATGAGGAGCAGCGATGCCGAGCAATCAATCGATAACCAAGCATCCTCCCAGAGCCTTACAGTACAGGTAGACACGGTCAAACACGTGTTTATACGGTACTATTACGATACTTCATGTGTAGGCAACCCTATAAGGCGTTGTGCCTTTGTTACAATCACTGTCAACTTAGTTCTAGCATCATGACGGTATAGGTCTAGTCAGTATCTACATCGTGCTCGCTCTTTCGCTTGTGGTTGACTAGCTTTATTTTATAGACTAGATCTACGTGACGGCTTCCTCTAACCCACTGAAGAGAAAGAAGATGGCTCTTTCCATTGAGTTGAAAATGAAAATGCTGCAGGAAATACACAGAGGTGCAATGTCCAAGAAGGCCATAGCTGAAAAGTATGACATTCCACAAATACACTGACGACGGTATTAAAATATCGGGAACATGTGGAAAAGCGGCAGCCTCCTCTTCTTTATTTTTTTTTTGGCCCGATAGGTCTTTCAAGAGTTGTTTCTCTTGTTAACAAAACTCGAAGACAAACTCTCATAAATCAAACCCATTAGGGTGGTCCCCGCAAATTCGATTTAACTCCTCCAGTGCTTTGTCCGGAACCATTCTGGGCTAAATATGTACACGATGTGCCTATAGCCCGGAACCATTCCAGGCCTATGATGACAGCCAATTTCAGAGATATGATCAGTGCTTCGAGCCCTGCAGGAGTGAGGTGCTATATAAATGCCCTTTATTATTATTATTATATCTTAGGTTGTATATTATCTGAGTGACTTCCCTTACTATCTTCAACCTTTTTTGTTTTGTTTCGAAGCATCGGTCGTGCATGAGAGGTTGTTTCAAGTCGGAAATTTGGGGAATTAGTGCGTAATTTCTGATTCGTGCTTAGGTCAAAATGGTGAGTAAAGGAAAACATCATCAGAAGTGTCAGATGAGATTCTGAATGATCGTACAGTGCTGATGAAGATCTTTTTAGTGTCTCTCATGATGATGAAAGTAGCTCAGTTTGATCTACATCTAGATCTAGGACTACCGTGTCTCAATCACTAACCTAAGTTCTAGATCTAGGTCTAAAGACTAACAGAAACACATAACAATACATTTAGGGTTCTTTTTTTTAATCCACACATATATATGTATCAACAAATGTAAAAATAGAATTTAGGGGGTTGAGGAACATATTTAGCATATAGTTATGCAAAATTAGCAGGACACTGTATGTATTAGGGAAATTATAGAGAGTTCGGCGCAACCAATCTGATTGTAGGCTAGGTACAAAAATATTCCCTAGCACAGGGCACCGCTAGCTGAAAGCACTGAAGAGGTTAAGCGAACTCGACTGTATTAGCCATTCATGTTGGAATAATGTTAGCTTAGACATAAACTTTCCATGAAGGCCAAGGAAGGAGAATTACAGATGTCCACTTTTTTACACATGGAAGAAAACTCACATTTTGTTGTTGTTGTTTTTAAAAAGCTTGTGTGTTTTGTTTGCTAAAGTTATTGATTCAAACCAAGTTGTAATAAGACAGTGGTTGTTCCTTCTGATCTTTTTAGGTGGGATGGTAAAGGCTCAGCACTAAACCATGGTTGCAACTTTGAAGATATTTGAAATTGGACATATGTTTTTTTTTGTTTTTAATCTTTACATATGTTCCACTATGTGAACATAGTTAAGGGGAGGGGCGGCACCTGAAGATCATTTTCAAAATGCATGAGAAATATTGAGTTTGAGCATCTTGCCTATGTC
>JBCEWB010110978.1:0-11811 GCA_039654565.1 Peronia peronii
TTTCAAGTTAGGGTAAATAATGAAGTATCTGAAACCTACATTCAAGAAAACGGAACACCACAGCGAGCGGTATTATCGCCAAGGCTATTCACAATTTTGATAAATGATCTAGAGCAAGAAATAGCTAGTGGGTCAGTCAGCCTTTCGCAATTTGCGGACGACTCAGCCCTGTGGGTAACAGACGGAAATATAAGGAGAGCCCAAATAATAATGCAAAGATAAATGGAGTAACAAGATGGATGGAGAAATGGGGCCTAAGAATAAATGCGAGAAAAACAACAGCAATGGAGTTTAGAAGGCAAAACGCGAAAAAAAAAAAAAAAGAAGCCAGACTAATGATAGAAGGACAAGCAATAGAATTTGTGAGCAGAACCAAATTTAACTTTAGGTTAGACTAACGTTAGATCAAAACCTATGTTGGAAAGCTCACATAGAAGAACTAAAACAGTCAATATCAACAAGACTAAATATGTTAAGGTACATAAAAGGCAGAGGATGAGGAGTACACCAGAAATTCCTACTCATGGCTTACAAGGCATTTATATTAGGGAAAATAGTGTACGGAGGAGCAGGAAAGAACAAATAAGGAAAAACTAGATAGAGCTCAATATCAAGCCCTCCGTACAATAACGGGAGCAGCATTCAGCAGTAAAACACAAGCACTGGAAGTGGTAACAGGAATAGCCCCCTTGGAACTTAGGAGAAAGCAACTAGCATTAAATTACAGTTCCAAGGTATATCTAGACTAGGACCACCCAGCATTCGAGGCAATTCACTTTAGGGCAAGTAAAAGTCTACCATATCATGAACCAGTAATAAGAAGCTGCAGAAAATAACTAAAGGAAATAATGAAAAAAGACCTAAAAAGTATGAAAATAATACAAAAGCCAAAGACCCCACCATGGGAACTACAGCCGGTAGAAGTAGACATAAACATAGCATTAAACATAAACAAGAAAGAAACTATAGCAATCAAAACGGCTGCACTGAAAAAAATAGAAGAAAGAAAAAATCACTCAACTTTATGCGATGCAGATGGCTCCAAAACAAAGGAAGGAAAAATAGGAATAGGGGTGTACTTCCCAGAATCTAAAATAGCAATAGAGAAAAGATTAAATGACAAGGTATTGATCTATACACGGCAGAAATAACAGCTATAAAAACAGAGATTTTCCAGCAAACAGAAAGTAAAAACCTAACAATTTAAACATACTCTATTGGTAGTATAAAAGGACTAGATAGTAAGAAAATAACAGAAAGAGAAGACATAAAAGAAGAAATATTAAAAGCTAATACCGAACAAAAAACAAAACAGACCAGTAACAGTAGTATTGGTACCGGCACATGTAGGAATAAACGGAAATGAGATAGCGGATAGATTAGCCAAAAACGGTACCAGAAAGATGACGTAGATATAAAAGCGGGCCTCAGCAAAGGAGAAGTTAGAAGTAGAACAAAGGAAAAGATCTAAAAAGATTGGCAACTTAAATGGGAAACAGACCAGAAAAACAATTTCACGCGGCATTTCTATCCAGAAGCCAAATTAAAATCACAAGTAAAGAGTAAAAATAATAACTCCATAACACAAAAAATACTATACTAAGGGGAAGAGTAGGAACTCCTAAATTGCCACCAGACCAAATTAAATGTACTACTTGTGGAAAAAACTATCCCAGTGAACCATATAATGTTGGAATGCCTACGTACAAAAACCACGCCCTGCCTGAGGTAGAAAAAAATTGACACACAGAAAAAGAAACGAATAACCTTCACAGTGATACCAATAACTCCATGTGCTCAAAATTTGACGAGAACCTGACTCCATCGTGTCACATCTCAATTAAAATCTCGGTCATCGAACAATTTGGCAGGCAGAAATGTCATGTGAGTTGCTAAATCTGGACTATCAGTGTCGCTGTTCTCGTAAATTTTCTAACAGGTCTGTTCTCATGTAGAGCGTTTTAAACATGCGCTGCTTTAGAACATGCAACCGTTTTCTAAAGTTGTGCAGATTTTCTATTATCATATGGCGCGTTCGCAAAACGGTTTAGGCACTACAGGTTTTGTGAATAAAAATAAATCCTTCATTTTGTTTTGCCTACAGAATTACTGTTATTTTTTTTTCAAAAATAAGATAAATGAAATAAAATAGGATAATATAAATAATAAAAAATAACATAATAATAACAAAAATAATAACAGCTGTTGCCAAAATTAATACACTATGCATTTTCAAAATGACACAAGAAATATCATAAATGGTCTTTTATACTTTTATAGGCCTATTAAGGATTAAAATAATATGCTAAATTTCAAGACAAAAAGTCAAATATATCAAAACACATAGAGTTTTAGAGTCTCACACTTTTCTATTTCATAATAAAAAAAAAGAGCTATTAAATGGCTAGATATATATCAAAGTTACGTATGTTCCCCATACCTGCCAAGCGTATTAAATGAGAGAGATTTCTCTTCTTGTGTATTCCTTAAGAAAACGGCTTTAAGTGTAGGGACTGTTCATGTGGGTGACTAGTCTCGTCCTATATAATAAGAAATATGAGTGTGAATTAATGTGACGCGACGCGATGAAATCAGGCGCTCGTCAAACTGAGGCGATCGGAGAAGTCACTTGTTTCAACAGTGAATCAATATTTAACACAATTTTTTTCCTTCACAGACCCTTTCTATATCAATCTAAAAATGCATTTCAGAAGTTTCATTGCTGAAATAAAGTGAGTAAAAACTCAAAAATTGTAACTTAGTGAGCCTACTAAGGATTATAAAGGATTAACAAAAGTGACCAGCCATTTTTTTTCACTGAATTCAGCTGCAGCAACAGGTCATCCCCAGTGTCTTTACTTGCCAATATCTCTACTTCTACCTAAGGTAGAACAACAACTTTTTCACATACAGAAAGGGAAATGAATAATCTTCACAGTGATACCAATATGCTCAAAATTGGGCAAGAGCCTGGTTTCATCGTGTCGCACTTCAAATAGTAATTGGCTGACACATTCAAAACCCACATGTAGGGCATTGAATAGGATAGTAGTGATAATTCAGTATCCAATACTAACGTGTCCAACGTACTGTGGCTTGTGACAACTGTCGATACTCGCTACTTCCTCCACTCAAAAAGCAAACACTGATGTCAGCCATAGGCCTTACCTTGTGACATGTCACTCAAAAACTGAAAATGATATGGAAAACTAAACTACTATGTAGGTAACGTGTTAGCCAACACAAACGCTGCCATCGATCTATCATTTCTGGATATTACAGAATTAATCTAATACACTACCTTTTAACAACTAAAAAAAAAAAAAAAAATTACATGAAATATAATATGGACTTTTATCCGTGTATGTCTCACATTTCTCTCTCTCTCTCCCTGTCTCTCTTTCTCTCGTAAAATAAGGATGGGTTTTTGCGGAAATATATGCTTTTATTTGATACGTAATCTTTCAAAATCTTTTGGCTATTAAGAAAAGAAGGAAATTTCTATATGGTAGGCCTAATCTCTCTATAGGCTTATTCGTCTTTTGTAAACAATAATATATGAGAAATACGCCTGTTCGTCTTGAATATGACTTCTTTTCTTTTAGTTGTAATTGAGTGTATTATATTATATTAATCTTTTAATATGCTATTAAATGAAATCAAAATGGTATGGGCGATATTAATCGTTCCCTTTTCATCACCTTCTGCATAAAATATCTCTTCAGGAAAAAAATTGTAAGGCACAAGAGAGGATTAAAAAAATAGACTTCTAAATATCTTGCTCATAAATTTATTTCACAAACAAGTAAACAAACAATAGAAAGGAACATGGGGACAATGCGGGATTGAATATATATATATATATACATAATGGAATGAAATGGGATAAAAACCATATTATTTCCTGTGTTCCTGTTTAGCATGATCTAGATAGATCTCCGGAAGATGATGACTTTTTTATTATTTATTTGTAGGTAAAAATTTTTTTTAAGCAGGATCTTAAAACAAAAATGTTATTCTGAACTCCTAAAATTTACTGAAAAAAAAATCTTTAAATGAAACCACCACCTGAAGATCTGAATCTATTTGTCTGTCTTTGTTTGTTCTCCCATCTCTTGTGTTATCTTTGTTGTTCTTCAGAGCTGTATCTTTGTTTTATTTGGAGTACAAACACGGATTTCATTGTGCCAGTTCGATACATTCTGACTGATTCTATGTCGGTGTCGACTATGACGAGAAATGAACTGAAATATATGCGGGATTTTCAGAACACAGGATTGATCAGGGACCCCATGCAGCATAAAGGTGAAAGGCTGTGTGTCTGTGTACGTGCGTCTCGAAACATGCCGGGATGAATATTAGAAATCACTTCGTGCGGCATCATCGACCGCGCCTTTTAGCTCTCATAAGAAGGTCAAGTGGCAAAATAAAGATGCAACCGTTTCCAAAGCCAGCCGATTATTATCGGACATAAATTGTCGTGGAAACAAGCTACATGAGATCGGGCCTTTAAAATGATGAAATGTCAGCTGTTTTTTTCGTTCCTTCTTCTAGATCATCAACCTACACATAAAAGCACATACATGCACACATACAAAAAAAAACCACCTTAATTATGAAGTTTTTTTTTTTTGCACGGCTGCAGGCTAAGATACACTAGACATGTTACATTTGATAAAACAAGACTTAATGGATGTATGCACTAAAACAAGAAAAACATTTCACGGAAAGTCCTCCTGAAAGTTGAATTCAGTCTGTAGTAGAAAAATATATTGATGCTTGCATTGATACCCTCGAGGATAAAAGCATAAGACCAGGTGACGTGATACAGGTTCGAGTACGTACGATTTCTTTGGAATGAAGAAACACAAAATGTAACCAACAAAAGAAATACACTCGGGGCGTAACACAGGATAAGATTGGTTGTAATCGCTACAACTGTTATTATGGTTCTTCTCTCTCGTATTGAAATAGTTTCTAACTGCTGGAACTGGAACGTTGATTTCGTCCGCCATTTGGATTTCTGTCGTAAACATTTAATCAGTATTGCAGTCAGCAAAAATGCAGCTAAGAAAAGCAGTAACAACAAAATAGAAAACAAAATATAAACAATACCCTCGACTCTATATCTGTTTTTCCTATTGATCTTTCCAAAGTAAGTTTCATTTGTCAAAGGGTCAAATGTCCATCCATAATATAGAGTAGCGTACTCTGGTGAGAGAGCAGCCAGCATAAAGATATAGATACAGGCTATGGTCAGTCTTGCCCTGTTAGGAGTGATGATCTGTTTGACATGTAAGGGCATTGCGATGCACAAACATCTCTCAGCTGTGATAAACACAGTGATCCAGCCGCTGATGGTGGCGAAACAAGTATGAGGCCAACCCGCTGCCAAGTAAGACGTTTCTCTCAAGACATCCAGAGATTCTGTATGAGGGTTGAGACATATAATTGTAGTTAACAATGTAATTAAATTGAACAGATCAGAGGAGGCCAGTGCAAAGAAACTGAAGTTAGAAGTAGTCCGTAGGCCTTGTTTACGGAAACAAATGAGGTTGATGATGTTGGCCACTATGCCAAAGAGACAAACAGAGCCAAGCAATATCAGGTAGTTGACAAAGAGAAAGATCTGCAGCATTTTATCGCTGACCAACGACACGTCCCTTTCAACATTTCTGGTCAGAGTGGTAAGCTCTGATTTCACATTTGCAGTATCCATTCTCAAGATTTAGTTTCTAATGCAAGTCTGCGTATTCAAAGAGAAACAACCTCCGTCACTCAGGTATACACTGGCACATCTACGTAAAGGAACGGTTTTATCAGCACATCCAGTTATTTACATGACATTTTACACATCTCTAATGTTATAGAAAGATCTTTACTTTCAGGGACAAGTTTAATCGATCCCACAGTATGTCACACTGGCCTGCAGTGAGGGAAACAAAAGCCAGTTCTATTCACTTGCAACGTATTTTTAGTTCTTTAATGTTTGCAATGCTTCGGTAAGAGACTTTACTTTGGTACATCTGTTATAATTATGTTCGTGCTATCTCGGCACGATTCTCTATTGGTCATATTTGCTTTGAAATTTTGAAATTGAACTGAAAGAACATATTGACCAAACGGACGTAAAATAGTTGGGAATAATAAGATATAAAACAAATAAAATGTTATAGATCTGTCTCTTGTGTTAAAGTAAAAGGTCACTTAACAGTTTTCCATTTACATTTGTGGCGAGAAAACACACGTGTAACACACGACAGTGTCGGCTGTTTGTTGAAGTGATGCATACACATCAGACACAGAACAAGCAAATGTCGGGCACAAATATATAGATTTAATTTCCCTCTTTAGATTTCTTTGTTGATATATGATTGCGAATACTGACACTTTATGTGTCCCTAAGGAAACAGATTCTGACCGGGCGAATGGGGTGTTTCTAGACGCCATAGTTTAGGTAGCACCCACGTAAGACTAACCTCACTGCTTGACGAGCAAACATCAAATAGATCATATTTAACTTTACTAGCTTCTATACAAAAAGATCATCGATAGAGCTAACAATAAAATTTTAGAGGTGATGAGGACGGTAGGTAGCCGGAGAGGGAAAGAAGAGATAAATCAGAAAGATTAATAATCCTGATGAATCTGGTTTCTTTGACATTTCTTAATAGAACAAACCATATTATGTGATCAGGTAAAATTATTTGGTTTCTTTATACAATAAACCTGCTAGTCTCAAACTTTTTATGCTATCGTTTAGACTGAGATCTGAACTACTATTATAAACTACTATTTTAAGCAAGGATAATCATTTCTCTATCAGATCATAGATAAAAAAATATTCTCATGACTAAAAACGTATTTATTGCGGATTTTTTAATACATGCGGCGGCGGCCGGGGGGGGGGGGGGGGGAGGTTGTCAAAATTCAGCAAAATTCTCTATCAAATTGAGCGAAAAGATAGTATTGCCAACACATTTATTCTGCTCCTATTGATAACAGCAAATGGTGAATTCAACATGCATTGTGTCAGGATTTGTACTTTCATTCAGATTCAGTGAAATGAAAGAAAGGAAATGTCTCTATAGGAGTATATTAGATTATCAAAGAGTAAATAGAGGCGACAAGGCCTCTGAGACCCAAGAACAAGCCCTCTAGAAGGCAATAGAGAGAGAGAGAGAGAGAGAAAGAGAGAGACAAAGAGAGAGAGAGAGAGAGAGAGAGAGAGAGAGCTAGTGGGGTTTTTATATTTCATGGTCTATGGTAACTTCGATGTTCTGTCTGCCTAATTGTAGAGATCTGAGCTTACTGGATTTTTTTTCAGTGTGTCTCACAGTCAATTGATTTCCTTTATTTGTGTTTTTCACGAAACTTTCTAATTTTTTTGCCTTACTTTTTATCTCCTCCAAAACAAACTTACATATTTTCATCATACTTCGTGTACATACTTTTCTTGACATAATAAACAACGTGACAGAAGCCTTTTATTGCATCTCTTTTACTTTTTTGAGAAAATAATTTTTTAATTAATAGAAATTGCAGTTTTGTACATTTTTTATACATGTCATTTATCAGTAAGACTCAGATTCCCTCTTGTATTTTGCTTTAGGTATTACATGTTAGAAAAGACGTGCAAAGTTTGGGACGATTTAGTGTGGTAGTAACGGAGGAGATAGAGTTTGAAAAACAGGGCAAAATCCAAGTTGGCGACTGTTTCCATAGCAGCGAGACCAGCTACTAAGCTTCCAAGGACATATCCTGAATCAGACAAACATGTCAATCATACATGCACACAGTAAAATGACCTAAGGCCAAAAATGAAAAAAAATAAAAGTTTGTTTCAGGTGCCCCCCTCCCCCCTCCCTCTTAAGCTTAGACATCAGAAAGTTTTCAAGCTTGGAGTACAGCAGAGTTTCAAATACAAATGTCAAAAGAATTTCGAGATTGACGGCCTCATGGTTTTCAACTTTAAAGGTCACTAGGTTTTCTACCTTAAAGGTCAGAGGGTGTTCAAACGTAAAGATAAAAAAAAAATCAGACTTAACAGTTAGAAGATTTACAGGCTTAAGGTAAAGAGCAAGTTCAACGGTCAGATGGTTAATGGTCAGCCGGTTGTTTCAACTCAAAGATCAGCTTATATCTTCAAGCTCTTAAGACAAGAAAGACATTCTCTTAAGACATTCTCGAGCCTAAAGGTTAGACGATCTTCGATGTTAGACATCAAATTTAATGGTTTTCATGTTGAAACATAAGAGAGTATTCATGCAAAAGGGTTAGAAGATTTTAAGGCCAGATGGTTTTCAAAGCCTAAAGATTAGAAGGTTTTCAAGCATTGAGATCAGATGATTTTTTCCACTTTGGAGATCAGATGTTTTTTGTTTTAGGTTAGAGGCAAGATGGTTTTCAGATTTAGAAGCCAGACGATTTTTCAGAGGTCAAACGTTTTTCCAGCATAGAAATCAGATAGTTTTCAATTTAAAGATCTGAAGATTTTCAAATGTAGAGGTCAGGTGGTTTTCCGATAAAAAGATCAAACGATGGTTTTCCAGCTTACAGTTAAGACGATGTTTGATTAAGAGCTCAGAAGGTTTTAAGGCCTAGAGGTCAGATGGTGGATAAAATTTAAATCCTAGGGTCAGATGGATAAAAAGAATAGAGCGATAATATCACACAGTGCAATGAAAAAGTCTGTAGAACTTTGACTTTCTTGTCCCAATTTCATACAGCTTCAGTCAAGATAAACAGAGACCTGATCTGGCCTATATTTATAACCGATACAATCTTGACGTTCCTTTCAGGAGCTGCTACATTCTGACGAAAGAATTCAGTTTTTATTTAATGATTTATTTGTAGCCATCATTTTCATCTTCATTTCCTATATCGGTAAGTCTAGAAGAGATTCAATCAGCTGATTTTATTATGCTTACTTTTCTTTCTGTTCTATTTAACAATAAAAGATTGCTTGCCGTGTCTGTAAATGGTTTCAATTTACTTACTGTCTTCATTATATTTTTTTTCTTTCAAAGTTCTTGTCACAGTTCCAGTGAGTTCACTCCTTCTCTTTTTCCTTCTCTTATACCCTTCCCCTTATTGTGTTTTTGTCTGGATCTCCTTATCTTCTCTCAATCTCTCTGGTTCTCTTTCTCTTGCTTTCGTCTTTCACAGTCAGCAAGTGTTAAGAGTTAGTATGTCCAAGGGAAATTCAACTCTCAAATGTTTTAGGGGAAGCAAATGCATGTTTTCCTTTGCGTCCTTACTGTTTAGCTTTTATTGATATTCCGGACAAATTGATAGGGCTTGATTGCCATGGCCACGGAGTAATCTCGTGGGTTCCAATCCTACCAGGGTATGGGAAAGATGTAGAACCTACTTGCTTTTTTTTTTCAGTGATTCAACGATCTCCTGGCACTTTGGGCAGAACACTCCGACGTCTAGCCTTCTTGGACTACGACCAACATATGCCGGAAGTGCTGTATTTACGTTACGTGCTTTAAGATTCTTAGGTCGTTAAACTCAAATGAGAGTAAGCGGGTCGGGTAAAATTTCCAAATTTTAAAGTCCTACTTCCAAAATTCTTCTGGCCCAGCTGGACATGCACTTAAAGCCGAGATAATCCTACAGTTTTAGGATTGAAAGCTGCATACATGTTCTAAAAAAGAGACTTCTATTCAAAGTGACTCTTGTTACAGGAATGAATGAAAAAAGTAGCACAATCAGCAAGCCTACTATATCAACAGCATTGACTGCCAACATCACCAACCAGAGCAACTTTAACAAAACAATCAGTAATTATCCAGCTATTTTATACTGTGTATATTATACTGTGTGTCTTTTAATAGGTAGCTATAAGAGCTGACTTACCATTTTGAAGAGACTGCCTAGTATTATAATATATAATAGAAAGACAAGCTATGTTTGCATGTCGACCATTGACAAAGAAATACGGCAAAGAAAAAAATAGACAGATTAGACCACTACCTATGCAAGAACACAACAAACATAACAAAGTAGGCGTCGGAGTGGAAGACACAAGGAGTGAAAAGAAAAGACAGACTGAGACAAACAGACAATGTAGCGATGGACAATAACAAGATAAGATAAGGTAAACTTTATTTATCCTCAAAGGGAAATTGCATTCACAGTTGATGAGACACAGTATGTATGCAAGATACATTCACAATTACATACATATAGACAAAAATATGACAAATAGCATCAAAACAAGGCTGATTTAAAAAAAAACATTCCCCAACTTCAGAAGCGTATTCTTATCGCAGAAATCAATTTCTGTGACTCTCTTCTAAAAGGCCCATTTTTTTTCTGAAAAATTCAACTGATTATCATGAGATGTGCGTACAGAGTCTTTCTGAAGACAACCATAATGAACAAATAGATTCGGCTGAACAGAAGCTATCGGAACAGTCCCTCGAAGGAAGTCTGTTGAGATAGACAAATAAATAGATAGACAAACATAGACAAACAGACAGACAGGCAGGCAGACAGTTAGACCGGCGGACAAACAGACTGATAGACTGCACAGCAAGAAGAAAAGGAGAGAAAATGGATGGATGGATCCATGGATGGGCTGACAAGAGGAACAGACAGACAGACAATCAAATACACAAAGGAAGCGTGACGAAACTCAGACATGAACTGACGGATGGAAGGACGAATGACTGATGAATGCATATGGGTACGTTTTCTATGAGAACGTAGCTGTATGTAAGTCTGGGAATTTGAAAAAAAAAGGGAGGGAGTGAGGAGATACAGAATTAAGAACTCATTTTAGAAAGAATAAATACATAATTTACCCTGCTTGTTCACCTTCCATACTGGATTTATTCTCTATCCACAATATGGCCGACCTCGAGTGACATTTTTCTTTCATTGCCAACGCCATTATGATTTGGCCATGGCTAGCCGGACTTAAGCCCGTGCAGTCTCGAAGTCTAGCCGGACTTATTCAGTCCATATCATTGCCATATAGATCTAGCCGTAAAGATTTAAGTCCGCGTCGTGTTCCTTTGGAAGGGGGTGGGAAGCATGTGCGTGCAGCTTTAAACACTTTAACTAAAAATATGCTAATCAATAAATGATGGTCTAGTTTTATCATCAAGCTTGATGATCCTTTCTTTTTTTTTTTTTTTTTAAATATTTGAAACACTGAATGAAGTCTAGATCTATAGATCCAGATCACGCCATTCTACATGATAGTATATCTTCTTCAACTACACCCTAAAAAAAAAAAAGAAAAAAAAACCCCATAAAAACAAACTTTCTGTCAAGAAGACACAAACACACACATTACAAGAAACAGAAAAGAAAGTATACAGATCTACAGATGTGGACGCATTGGAGTTGGAGATGAACCCTTCACTCTCAGAGGATGACGTAGGTTACGCAATATGTATCAAGCAAAAGCATCTCCTTCAATTAATCCCTCAAAATTGTACATATATAAACATAAAAAATATACACATAAAAAAAAAGGCCATGGCTAGCAGGACTTAATTCCGTCTAGTCTCGAGGTCTAGCCGGACTTATTCACTCCGTGTCGTCGTCATATAGAAGTTAAGTTTTAAGTCCCCGTCGACGATTTTTTTTTATTTGAACTGAATGAGCCTAGATCTCTCCATTCTACATCTGATTCAAACTACACTCTCCAAAAGAAAACAAAAAGAGAGAAAAATACACTTTTCTGACAAAAAGACACACACACACACACACACAAACACACGATACAAGGAACAGAAAATAAAATATATACATTTATAGATGTAGACGCGTTGAAGTGGAGATGAACCCTCC
>JBCEWB010110989.1:0-11811 GCA_039654565.1 Peronia peronii
GGATGGATGGATGGATGGATGGATGGATGGATGGATGGATGGATGGATGGATGGATGGATGGATGGACAGACAAATAAATGAACAAATTTCTGATAGTTCACGCAACGCATCGCATAACAGCAATAACAGCAACAAAAATAACACCTGTAATAATAAACTGGAGAACTGTAATCTCCATGCGGCCAGCAAAGTTCCACAGTATAATGATGATGATGGTGATGAGGAGTTGGAGGAGGAGGAGTGCATCGACGACGATTTTGATGTTAAACCGACTGCCTGTGCAATGCGTAGAGTCAAAATGTTTAATGTGTTTGGCCTACTATACCCCACATATTAAGCTGATCAATGGAGAGATGAGCTATCACTACAGTATCATCATTATTTTGCTCACGTCCGCTCGACAGCCTGTTGCTTCTCACCGGTGATCGTTTTGTTTTTTTTTTTTTTATGTAGATAGGCGTGTCCGTGTTTGTTGTGTGTGTGTTTGCATGTGTGTTCAGAATAAAAAAAAACCAGGAGTTTATATCAGCACTGCCTCGCGGGTGTACTTCGTGTGTGGGTGTGTTCAGATGCATATGTGTGTATGTATGTCTGTGTTTATTAAGAATTAGAAACTGGAACGCGTACAAACACAGGCGTATTCAAAGCGCCTGTGTGTGTGCGCGCGCGCGACCGTGTGCACGCCAATATTTCTGCGTAGATGTCTGCATTTGTAGTCTAAAAGATGCGTCGATAAAATGTTTTGTTTTGTTTTTCCTCAAAACCACTGTTCCGTGGGGATCGAGATTTAGGTTCGCGAACTTTCAGTAAATAGACTGAGATAAAAAAAAAAAAAAAAGCAGTTTTCAGGCAATGATAAGGACAGTGTTAATTGGGATCAAAGAGTTGTGCTGTCAGAACAAGCCAGCATTTTTGTGGGCAAAGGAAGCAAAGAGGATGGACCGATTCCGACAGAATCTGGGAAATCAAAAGTACCTTGAACATGGAGAGTAAAGGCATCAGGAAACAACAAGGAAATCTGACCTAGTGCTTTACACTGCAGGACATTCTTATCTGCAAACAACTAAAATCAGTACATCGGTTCTCTTCTTGGTTCTTTTTTAGACGTTATATACGACGTCAAGCAACTCTCTATCTCGTCCTCCCTACTTTCACACTACATACCACTACAACTACTTCCCAAACGTTCTCAAACTTTATTTTTTTTTACCTTAACAATGTCTGCTTCTTTTCCCTGTTTTCTCTTTGTCTTACTTTCTTTCTGTCTATCTTTCTCTCTCGCGTCTACTGCCTCTCTCTTCCTCTCTCTCTCTCGCTCTCTCTCTCGCTCGCTCGCTCGCTCGCTCTCGGGTTTTGTTTCAATGTATACATTTCCTTTTTTATCTCGCCACTTTCAAATGTTTCAATCAATACAGTGTTCATAAATCTTGAAAACACCCAGCTTTTGACAAGCCATCGCTCATTCCAGACAAGATCTACATAAGTTGCCATCTTTGCCATGAAAGATTAGCTTTTCATCAGTCTCATATTTCCTTTATCAAATATACCTCTCATGCAATTAATAAGGTTAGAAATTGCTGTGACCTCTTTCCAATCCGGAAATTACCCACTGTATGCCATCTTTATCCCGGAAATCAATCCTTCGTGACTTTACGTTTCCGTATTTAAGAAAAATTAATAAAATAATAAAATAGTAAACAGCAAATAATACTATATAACGCGAAACAATAACGATGCCAAACAAACAATGAATGTAGGTCATCGTGGTCTGATCCAGGAACATTTCAGACAGGATTGCTTAAAAAACCCAGAGATGCTCGTCCGTGTCCTCAAATTACTGCGGAGAAATGTCGTTCGTTGTATAACATTTTCTCAATAAAAATAACAATTATCGATATAGCAAACAGACAATAACGTAAGATCAAACAATGACTGTGCCAAACAAACAATAGTTATAGGCTTTCCCTTTCGCTCCAGAAACATTTCACATACGACTCCAATTATACCCTGAGCTAATATTGTGATCTACCGTGTTCTCAAGTTAGCACGAAAATCTATCTGTCGTCATTTAATCATTTCCCCCATCAAATGACAATTAATTATTCAAAATAGCACATACCATAAAACCAACCAATGAAACAGTGATTGTAAGGCTATCCTTTTCTGATCATTTTACAAACGACAACATTAACAATCCGAGCTGTAATCTTCCGTAACCTCAAATTAATTGACTTCGGTCGGACAAATATCCCTCCTGGTTCTGTATTTCCCTATAAAACAACAAATACCATAAAACCAACCAATTAAAAAAGGGTTGTAGGTCATCCCTTTCTGATCTAGAAACATTTCACAAATGATTCCATTCACAAACTGAGATATACTATTCTGTGACCTCAAATTGTCTTCTATCGGACTTAGTAGTTCTGTATTTCCCTATGAAATTATAATTGCATAGATAGTAGCAAATCATAAAAAAAAAAAAAAAAACAAGCCAAGACTGCACACAAACACAGGCATGTAAGTCGCCCCTAAGTCTGATTAAAAAACGTTTCATAAATGATTCGATTAACAGACAGATGATCTTCCGTGACTTCTGCTTTCCATCCTCGGTTTTCCCCAGTAAATCGACTGTAAAGCCAGAAATGAGATACTTTTATCTGCTTCTCGTTTCCTGATATTCCTGGTTCCATTTCCAAACTCAGCCTTCTGATGGGAGTTGCTGATATCAATGCTGATATGTCAGAAGAAAAGAGAGATTCCACGCTAGTCAAGATGTCTCGGACGTTATTCTGGACAGCCATTGTGAGGACAACACCATCTGCTGTTGTCATAATTATGTAAGTCAGACTATCAAAGGAATTTGGAAGGCATTTTTTTGTATAGAGTTTCTGAATTTCAAGACAAAGACTGTCAACCGGCATCGTATTCAAAACATTAACGTAGACTCAACAAATATGCAGAGTTTAATGGTCTAAAATTGATGAAACTATCAGGAGTGCCAAATTTTCGGTCCTATTTGCCTTTTCGCCAGGGCATCATCATCATCGTCATCATCATTATCATTCGACAGAACTGAAACACAAGTCATAATTATCTGTCAACCGGAAACATCATCATCACGATCATGGTGTAGTGCCCTGCCACATGATGCTGGCAATCAATGCTGTCCAACAGCTCGCCTTCTCCTATCAACAGCACCAACTGTCTTACGATCTCCCTTTATTCCTGCAGCAAATTCATTTCCTATCTTTACTTTCAATCCTGTGGAGCAGATGCCCATAGGTTGTGTACAATTAACTACCACAGCCAACTAGAAATAAAGCTTTATTATGAAAGGCAAGCATCAGCAAGATATAACGTTGGAGTAAACTGACTACCTGCGCCCTATGGCAAAACACATACTGATGGTGAAGTAAATGCAGTTTCCTCAAATGATTGTGTTTCATTTCGATATGACTTATGAAATCAGGGTTCTCTCACATCAAGACATCTTTATTAGATAGCCTAAGCAACAGCCACAGAACAAGATGACCTCTATTAGACACCTCATTTTCTCAAAACTGGACAGCAAGAGAGATAAATTGAGTCTGATCAGTTTCAGAATGCCCTGTCATGCAGAGTTTTGTTAAAGTTAACTCTTAGATTAATTTCACCAATACTGGACAGAGAACAGACGGATATGCCCTGCCGGTTGTCATGCTCATCTTTACTATAAAGGTTCTCATTTTCTCCAAACTGGACGGGAGATATATCTCTAAGAATTAAGCCTTGTCATTTCCAGACCGTGCTGTCCAAATGTCATCCGTAGTGGGAGCTCTAATGAAGGCGTACAATGACCGCTAATGAACTGATCTCCGAGGTGGGTACCTGTGCCCGGCCAATATCGGATCGCTAAAATGATTTATGACTTTTCCTCGGGCGATCTGAGCTACGTGATTATTGACTTCGGGAAACGACAGAAACAGACAATAATATGTATGGAAGAGAGGTGGGGGCAGAACTAGAGAAAGGGAGAGATAGAGAGAGAAAGGAGGAGAGAGAAAGAGAGGTGGTATTTTTTGAGAGGCTGAAAGACAGTGAGCATGGTGTGTCATTAGGATGGAAAAGGGATTAAATAAAAATTTATATAACAGAGTGAAACAGCAAGAGAGAAGGATGGCGAATAAAAGACCAAAACAACAACAACAACAACAACAACAACAACAACAACAACAACAACAACAACAAATGACCACAAAGAGATAGAGATAAAGAGAGACAGACAGTCAGAGAAGGATGATATTTGTGTGCACGGATGAAAACAAAAACAGAGATTATGTACGGACGAAACAAAGAAGAGACAGTATAAAGAAAGTAAGAGAGGAAGGGGAAGACGAAAAATACAGAGACAGTCAGACAGACAGAAAGAATTCTTGTAGGCTTATGTGTGTGTGTGTGTGAGAGAGAGAGAGAGAGAAAGAGTGAGGCAAATTATATCTCCATACGCACACATCACACATCAACATAGGACACAGGCACCCACACATAAGAGAATGAGATTAACGTCAATCGAGCGTGTCACTTCGGGAGGGACTTTGGTGAGCTCCGCATTCCGCTTAAGGCCAGTCGTGAGCAGTCAGCTTTTAGAGATGAGCTCCTTGAATTTCTATTTCAGCTGTTTTACATGCCGTGGTCCTTTTCATGAAGGGGCGCATGTAACATTCTAACCTAAGACATCTCGCACGAAACAAATTCTCAAAAAAGCAGATTACTGCTAGTTCTGTCCATTCTCATGAGCTGATGTGTAGCCGTACAAGCCATGTCGTGTGAATGTCACGACTAGCTCTAAAACTAATTTTTACCTCACCCAGAGATGTATGTAATGATATCCCTCCCCCCCCCTCCCCCCCTTCCCCTTTCGTGAGATGGCTGACAATGAAAAATTAATTACTTTCGATTTAATGGATATGTACTGACCAAGGGACTCTATGGCAGACTGTTGAACTGAGCATGAAACTTAAACACAGTTCATATATTTCAGAAAAAAAAAAAAAAACTCTAACCATAAAAATTTGAGAACAAGAAATATTGACAACAACATCAACAACAACAACAACAACAACAAAAAATACACTTAATATGTACAAATGCTATCCCATCCTAAATACTTGTACAATGTCACCCTGAACTGTACCAACATTCGCTTTATGTTCGTCATCTGACAGACCTCGATGACTGCAGTTGCCATGGAGGAAGAAGACGTCAACAATTTCAAAATGTAATTGGCAAGAAAAGTGAGACTCATCAGAGTTTCCCGATGACAAGACACTTATGCCGACAGCAATAGTTGGTCGCTAAGTGAATATCGTGACTGGGCTGATCTTGTATAGATCATTCTCATCATCATATCGTGCCCTTCTGCCTAGCCTGAGCTAGTCATTCTCAACTATGCCGATATTGTTATCATTAACCCTTACACTGTCACGGGGGCTATCTATTCAAAGACTTCCACTGTATAATTGCATTACTTTCCAAGTTACTTTCAATACAGAGGTAATCCAATTCTTGTCTTTTTTTTTTTTTATCCATCATCATTTCATTCCCGATGAAGCAGTCACCAAAATTTCATGTTAATTTCTCTTAATGAATTGTTTATTTACTTTCTTATGACATCGATATATAAAACTTAAGCAATGATTTGTTCTACTGAGAAGGCGCTGGTTTTATTCTATAGCCTCCCACAAGTAAAAACCTAAACACCTATAAGCAAAATTGATAGGCAAAGCGACACACTTTGCAGTTTTCTGGAGACAATGAGTCAAATTGTTCCCAGGCCTAATTTTGTATTTCTTAAAAAAAAAAAATTGTGGAAACACTGGCACTCTAACAGTTTCTATGGACACGTTTACGGTTAATAAAACCAAACAATCTTGTTCTCAGAGTAAGACTTCATTTCACGACCAACTTTTTATTAATTAGTTCGTGCTGTTCTACCTACGGATTGGTCATTGAGCTGTTCTTGACTGTCACTAAAAGTAACAGAAACCGTTGCTTTTATCTCTTATTTAAACAGCAATTCCATTCGATGCATCAAATTTCGTGACAACTTAAGATCGTTTTCCATCATTATCATCAACTGACTCTGTACCGCAGGCATCACAGTCATCAGTTTCAATACATCAAAATGACACCTGCCTCATAAGAGCTCACTGACAGTACACGTCACATACAGCGTATGCCAAACACGTAGAAAACAACAGCAACAACAACAACAATTACATGTAACAAGTCAGTATATTTCAAGAACTGAAAAGAGAACTTGGTCACTGCAGCAACAATACAATCTGTCATAATAATACTAATAATTGCGAGTATTTATATAGCGCTCATCCCTATAGAGTAGAAGCTCTAAGCGCTTTACGATCTATTACTACTCCGACAGACCCAATGGAAACACCCACAGAGGTTTTCAGCTTCCTGAAAGGCATACAAGCCTGTCAGGCGCTCTAAATCTTATCAATCTAACAATACAATTCACTGTATTATCCACTTTAATCAGCGTCGAGTCAGGAAAATTGTGCTGTCTTTCCCAAGGACAAGATGTGGGACGAGCCAGAATTCAAACCCGCAACTTAAGATCCCGAGTGCAACGGCCCAACTACTAGGCCTCTCCTAGAAAGCATTTAAGAAACATCAAATAAGTAGAGGAAACCAAGAACGACTATGTCCCTGTGCAATGTATAGTTAAATGTATCTGGTAATACTTTATGTCATAGTGTTGGCCGAAATGTCGATTTTTCCAGCGAAGAGAAACATCAAGCTGACACATACGATACGGATGAGGAAACAAAGGATAGAATAAGGCGAGATTAAGAAACCGATGATAGCCTCAGAAGTGAAACGCCAGAAGCTCCGATTTCGCGTCTTCATTAGTATCACTATCAACAGTAGAAACAGCATTTCGTGATATATCATAACTCGGGATGTTCCTGGCATAAACTTGATTGGTTTGGTCGTCCAGTTTTCCGTCACCTGTTTCCTTTCTCATTATCACTTTCGCCGGACGAGTCATTAACTAAAATAAACTCTGTAGCTTATGCCTTGATACTAGTATACTCTAATCCATCAAGCCATGTGTGAGTGAGTGAACATGTCCCTTGATCTATCCGTTCATTCTTCTGTCCGCATATCTGTTAGTCCATCTATTCATCCATCCATCTATCATTCATCATATCCATCCATCCATCCATTTATCCATCCATCCATCCATCCATCCATTTACCTTCCCATCCAGCCATCCATCCATCTAGCATAGAAAAATTAGCCCACTCCCTCACCAATAGCGGCAGGCCAAAACCTGTTGAAACAATCAATGAGAAGCCGCGTCCCACGAGCGAGACGGCTGTTGAGGGGAAACATTGGTGGCATTGAGCAGAAACAAAAGAAGAAGAGCCACACATATCAAAGACGGAAACCACAATGATCCTTGAAACCATCCAATCTGATCGTGTTGGCCGTTATTGATTCGTTCTTACAAGGCCGAAGAGGAAGAGCATTAGAACTACCACATGGGTAGGCAAATAACGCCTTCGTCATCACGCCACCCCATGGCTAGTTGAGAGTGGTTCAGCAATAAGATTTTCGGCATGAATTTAAAGTTTGCAATTTGATCATCTGCCCATCGCCCGTCCCGTATCTTCGTCGGTCCGTTCGTCCGCCTACCATCTGTCCAACCATGCAACTAATAATCCATCAATCTATCCATCCACCCGTCCGTCTATCCACCCAAGCATCCATCCATCTATCCATCCATCCACCCATCCATCAATCTATCATCTATCCATTCACCCATCAATCCATCCATCTATCTATCCATTCATCCTTTCCCCTCCCTCCCTTCTCCCATCTATCCACTCATCTATCCATCCAACCATTCAATAATCCGCCCATCAATTTACACATCCCATCGATGTTATCTGTGTAACTGTCCTTCTGCTTGTCTCCTTACCTATATGATTGTCTTTATCTGTCAGTATGTTTATATTTCTGTCTATGTATCTGTCTATCTGTTTCTGATCTGGTTTTTATTTATCTCTCCATCACTGCGAAACCACATGAATGATCATTTTTGTTTGTTTGCTTGTTGCTTTTGTTCTTGTTGTTGTTGCTTTTTGTTTTGTTTTGTTTTGTTTTTGTCGTTTTTATTTTCTTATCTATCTGTCTGCACTGTTTCATAAAAATGAGCACAGAGAATGATCATTGCGCGGACCACTGACTTTCAGTTCGGTCATTAGGCTCAAGACGTACGACCATTTTGCATTGTTTGATGTATCCGCCTGACATTGGATTGCATTGGGTAAAAAGTGTGTGTAAAGTTTTAGAATAATGTCGTCATACCTTTGTTTTTGTGGTATAGATTGACGCAAATACCGAGCTGTTTTGTTTCTAACTTTGATGCGATGTCTTAAGGGGGAGATTTGTTGCCACCTCAAATCCGGGTTAGTGTCCAGCGTCAAGATTAATTTTGTTTATGATCTACTTATGCATAGCATATCCAGGGCCTAAAGATTTGGTAAACGGGAGAAAAGGTTTTGTTTATTATTTAATATAAAATATCACGGGATACAACGATACTAGAATGGTGTGTGTGTGCATGGGTGCATGCATGTGTATACATAGGTAGGCTGGTAGGTGGATAGGTAGGTAGGCAGATAGGTAGGTAGGGAGGTACGAAGATAGGCCTGTAGGTAGACAAGCAGGCAGGTAGGTTGATAGGTAGGTAGGTAGGTAGGTAAGTAGGTAGGTAGGTAAGCAGATAGGCTGATAGGTAGGTAAAAAGGAGTAGACAGGTAGATACACAAGTAGTTTATTGGCAAGTAGGTAGATAGGTAGATAGGCAAGCAGACGATCCGTCGATAGCTAGGTAGGTAGGTAAGTAGTAGACCCATCGGTCGGCACTAGGTAGATGCTAGAACGATAGGGTAGATAGGTAGGTAGGTAGGTAGGTAGGTGGACATGTCGACAATATAACATACTCTTCACTGTGTACCCATGTCTATATATGTGTATGCTCTCAAGAGCACCCATTTGAGGAGCTGTGGAAGAAAAAGAAAGCAGAAAGGTCCTTTGTGGTTGCTGCTGTTGTATGTTTGGAGTCCTCTGTATGGGCACTGGAGAGAAGGGGAGAGAGAGACAGAGCCCACATTCAGTCATCGGCAGGTAATCTGGGTGTAACCCAGCTCCGCCTGTTTGACGGAATCACCCTTGTTGTCGTGCCATTCAGTTTTAGCCAAGCATAAACAGCGAAGATGTGTATAATCTAACTCGGAAGGCTTAGCATCCATGTGTGACCAGTATGATGTTTTATATAAGGCTTATACTCATGTGGAAGGATGGGCATGCTCTTATTTGTTTGTGGCGTTCTGGACACGCATTTATCGAGCTTGCGTGTATTTCCCTCTTTTAAAACAATAATTGCTAGATGGATGTTGTACAGATGGATAACTGGATGGATGGATGGATGGATGGATGGATGGATAATTGGATAGATGAGTGGGTGGATAAATGGGTGGATGGATAAGTGGATGGATGGGTGAATGGATGGACGGACGAACGGACGGACACAACGGATGGATCGATGGGTAGAGAGAGAGAAAAGAGTGAATCTAATACACAATCTGCATCCCAGAGCGGAGGTTTCCATGCACGAAGAGACGACGGCTACAACAATACAGTAGCCTACGGTACTACTCGCATCCATCTAATATTATGACTGGCGTCAGTAGCGCGGTCTCTGGCCGACTGTATTGTGCTGCAGATCCTGAAAGACGTATGTCCGGCTTACACGGCGCACTGTCACCCTCACAGATACCACACAAACCCACACAGACACTACACACACCTACGTACATATACACTAGATACACCCGCACAAATACTGCACACACACAGCCACACACAAACACACACACACGAGGCACATATCAGAAATAGTGACGTAAACAAAAATGCATCCACCTTACCCCTTCTCTCTTTTTAATAATCTACATCATATTATTCTTCCTCAATTTCTGACTTGCATTAAAAAACAAAAACAAAACAAAAAAACAAAAAAGAAGGACAGACAAAAACAACAACACCCCTTTCCCCCCCCCCCCCCAAAAAAAAAAAAAAAACATATGCTTATGCACAAGATATGCAGTAGACATAAAGACATTGATAAATTTATGCCTACGGTCGCCCTCTTTCATCAGGTGCTAAGTAGGCTACTTGACCTAATCCTGTAATAAGGCGACGACACACGAATATAATTATACACATTTAAATGTTACACATTCGAAAAGATAAAGAAAAAAAAAACAGTTCTCTTGTTTCTTTTTCATTTAAGTAATGGCTTCTATTACTAGAAGTACACATTATGCGCTACACATAAGCATTCATTCAGAAATCATCAATAACAAACAGTCTGTATTCTTGAAGTCGTACACAGACAAACATCCATGCATATGACACGGAACGTTTTCATGTTGTCAGACAGTGCTGTCTTCATCTTGCATTGGCATTTCGACGCTATTCACGTCTTTGCTGAAGAGAGAGTTGGAGAGAGAACGAGAGAGAAAAACGAGTGAAAACGGAGATGAATGGCTGGTAGGAGAGTGGGAGGGACATACCGAGGAAGGTAGAAGAACGGATAGACTGAAATAACGTGAGAGAGAATGGTTGAGAAAGAGAAAGAATACAGAAGAACACACGCATACACATATACAAATAGACTTACTCAGTGTTAGCCATTACTTTACAGAATTAAAAGACAGACAGACAGACAGACAGACAAGCAGACAGATGGACAGACAGACATAGAAAGAGATAGACAGACAGACAAAAAGACAGACAGATGGAATGAAAGACAGAAAGATAAAAATGATGAAAACAAAGTGGAACACTATCGATCTTCCCATCGATCTGGCCTTAATAACAGGGTTCTGATCACCACAGATATCAGGGAAAGGTTAGATGTGCTGATTGACAGACCGAAAGAGTGAATGAAAATGACAGATTGGTAAATACTAAAGGTAAAGCATCGCTAGAGAAAAAGTGCATGAATGAACAGAGTCTTTGAAATACAGAATGAAACCTCCTAACATAGCATCACCACTAATTTATGAAACGGTTTCTGTTATCGCTTGTCTAAACAATACATCGATTCATTGTTGCATTCATCCATCCACCGCCCCTCCATCCATCCACCCATATATCCATAAATTATCCATCCATCCATGCATCTATCCTCATATGGATCAAACCAATCCATCATCCATCCATCCATCCATCCATCCATCCATCTGTCCGTCCGTCCATCCAACCAGTTTCAGACTGTTCTAGAAAGATTAAGATTCGCCTACCTCCCATTCCCCTCCCCTCCCCCGCCCCCAAATATCCTTCTCCCCTTCTCCCAAATGACTGGATCACGTTAAATACAGTCACCTGATTCCCCAGCGATTTGTTCCTGTTGATTGCCTCAGTATATGGAGCTCAGCCGGGCCCTATTAACACAAACAGGGCGAAACAAAAGCCGGTTAATAGAAAGAAAACTGATTATCTTCCCACAACCCCTTGATTTTATTTGGACAGCGCTCCCGGCTCTTGGACTGAGAAAAACTGTGCGGGGATTAGAAATCAGCTTGTTACGACCCTTTTGTATAAGGGAATAAAGAAACAGATTCAATACCTATGGGATTATCATTCTAGGTTGTGGGGGTTGGGGGGGGGGGGGGGGGAAAAGAGAAATATTTTCTCGCTGAAACATAAACCTCTACAGACCAGGTTAGACA
>JBCEWB010111000.1:0-11810 GCA_039654565.1 Peronia peronii
AGATAGATAGATAGATAGATAGATAGATAGATAGATAGATAGATAGATAGATAGATAGATAGATAGATAGAATTTGCCATCTTTGTGTCAAAGCATAAAATGTGACGACAAGCAATGAATAGATAGCCCATAGCTGACAATCACAGCTCGCCTATGGCTCAAGCTAACTGCCGATTTACATTTTACGACCACCTTAAAGTCTAAATAATGTGTCCGTTTTCTTTTGTATCGACTTTATGGGGCGAACATTTACCTCTCACTATTCTCTCTGGACACACATTAATGGACGAGCACCTTCTGTCACAATCATTAACATCAAATGCTTGCCTTTGGCTCTTTAGCGGAAATAGTAACACTGCAAGCTTCTAGAGTAACAGGCAACGTATAGAATATAAATAACACATACATTATATGCAAGAAATTCATTAGGTCGGCACTAATTACTCATTCAAAATCCTGGATTAAACATTATAACCACGGGATAAGTACATTCCTCTAGGTCTTCAAGGAAGGAAAAGAAACCATTGTTGCTGGTTTTGCCGTTGTTGTTGTTGTTGTTGTTGTTGTTGTTGTTGTTGTTCTGCTATGTTTCCGTTTGGATAAAGAAGTAAATAGTGTGACTGAAACAGAACCCATAAAAACGTTTAAAACGGGGGTCCAATTACAAGATAATGATACTCCGATATCACGAAACAACATAATAATAACAATAACAATAATAGTAACATTAACTATGGCGATGCATGACCCGCACCTACATAATAAGCAAATCATTTCATTCACATTTTCTTTCATTCATAGACAATAATAGCATATTTACATTCTATTATTGCCCTGAAGAACAACCAACTCGATTCGAAAGTTTGGCTAGTGATATGGAATTCATCCTATTTCTACTATATCAAGTTCTACATATTGTTATTTGCTTCTTGTGTTGAATCTGGTTAGTTGCCTATGGACAGTCGTCTTCTACACTAAGACATTACTATAAAATCATATGGTGATTGTAGAAATAATAATAATAACAATAATAATAACAATGTTGATATTAATAATAGTGATCTATCAATATAGCATAATAATAATAATAATGATAATAATAATAATAATTCTTACCAGTGGAATGAAATGTAAAATGGGAATAGTGTAATTATCTCAGTGCTTATGGGCCTCTCCAAGTCTTAATAATATGGCCGATGCTATTTCCTTCTAAAGCTAAGTTCAGCGAAAATCTTGGTGAGATGAAATAAATAGTCAGCTTGCAGAAGGGCAATGTAGAAAATGCATCTCGATAGCAATAATTTATTTCCACTTCGTGCCTAACGGAGCAGTAATAAAAAAATAAAATAAAAAAAAAGAAAGAGATGGACAAAACGATGAACAAAACCCAAACAGCCGAGTGGAATGTAATTGGTTTACCAATAAATTATCAAACTTGATTAATGACCATTATTAGAGGGGAAATTTCACGACATAATTTTTAATGAATGTTCCGCTTATTAGTTTCGTTCAATTTCACTCGTGAATTTGCCTTCAGCTTCTCCTCGATCGATCTAATAAGGGTGAAAGAAAAACAGACAACAAAATGGATGTCCATGGTAAACATAGAAGTATAATGAACAATTATATATGATATTTGCTCTTGTATACATGCTGCAGAACCCGTTCCCATAGTCATCTCCTTTGATATGTACCAACGGTTTGTTGTTAGCACGTTTTGGCATAGTAATATTCAATTTGTATTTGGCATTGATGCCAGCACCTCCCCACCTTCCACCCACTCCTTCCTTCAATTGTCAACGGTGTTGTTTAGTGCTTATAAAATATGTCACTGACCCTGCACTTCGACGTCGAGTTTTTTGCCTTCGAATTGAATCGGCACACGGGGATCATTCATTTCTTTCTTTGTTTCGCTCTTTATTTGTTTCGTTCTTTCTTTCTTTTGTTCCTCTGTTGTTCGCGGAGACTTTTTGAAAATTGCCTTGTGCACTTTTTGTCAATAGCGTTTTGTCTAGATCTGCATGCAAGGCAAAGCATGCAGAAAACAGAAAAGTTATGCATTTCGTCTGAATGGGTTGAATGCAGAGCTGTTCAAGTTTAACATTAGGCTAGTAGTAGAACACAAGATTTCGGAACAACCCAACGCGGAAACACGTCAAGCCTTTCCCCACGACATTGAATCATTAACACTATTCACCACTAGAGGCATCTAGGTTCAATAGGTTCTTAGCGAAGAGGTTTAGTCATTAGTTTCCTACCCACCGGACATAGAAGTCAGACAAACCTGCGGCCCAGGCAAGAACAAGGTCGAGGGTCGATGTGATTTCCAGGAATGTTGGTGAATTCTTGATACACTTTTCTTGCGAGGGCGTTGCGGGCTTTAGTCAAAGAAACTATATGGTAAGAAACAAAGATGGAAGCAATCTGAAAAAATAAAACATCTGCAAATATAAAAAAAAAGATAAAGAAAGAAAGAAAGAAAGAAAAAAAGAAAGAAATTTCATACCAGATTCCCATCCGTACTGATCAACAATTACTATGGTTCATCGTGAACCTGCCTGTATAGAATATGACGGCCTTATGTAGATCAGTGTAATTAACTAATAGATGTTGCAAAGAAAGATACTAATAAGACATAATTACTTAAACACTATTCGTTCTCTAGAGGACACTTTGCAAACAATTGATAGGCATATATCTCTATACAATAACACGCACATAAACACACTCTTGTGCATAACTGATTTGTATGTTCTGACGATATAAAACTACTCACAAAGCAGGATGTAAAAGTGAAGATAACCTTAACATCATTCGTCCTTTAGATGAATTTTCGCACACAATTATAGGCATTTTATACAGTACAATACATGTTAAAACACAACAATAACAACAAAAAGCTCATATTTATGCCCAATTTTTCGTCTTGAAGATATCCAAATAACAGACAAGGCAAGATGCAACAAGTCAAGATGACCTTAATATTCGTCTTGTAGATGAACATTTGGAGCACAATTGATGGATATTTTATATAGAAGGATATACACAGATGCACACTAACGCGTGCTTGATTTGTGTATTCATAAGGTATAAAATTGCCAGACAAAATGAAATAACAACAGGGCACTCGTTAAGTCACGGCCAGCTAGCAAGTTAATTACGATCGTCTCCAGGAGAAATTGACCCAAGCCTTCAGCTTATTGGGGACATGAGCCGGGGGAGCTTGGGTGTAATGGATTCTTGATGACCTGGGAGGAGGGAGGAGGGAGGGGGGGGGCATCCTGGAGGTCAGTGTTTTATTGTTTTGACAGATGGACAATTTTAACCTTTTCCATCGAATTCAGCATATTTAAATTAGAGAAAGACAGTCACACACACACCCACACACACACACACACACACATACACAAACAGGGATCTTTGAAATCTATCTCCTCCGCCAAATGTCAACGGAACTTGATGAAACTTGGTCAATGAAATGTTTATATTGTCTAAAAGGTTACATATTTATAGCATTTCAGGTGTAGAAGAGGATTTTGTAGAAAGTTCTCAAATGTCATATTAGTGAAATTGCACATTTCGTCCTTTTTTCCCTAATAAAAAATACGTCAGAGTGGGACACGCATAAGTAAGATTATTAACCTTGGTATGAAAATTATGAATGCCAAGCCTGACTAGAGTCAGTCCAGACATAGAAAAGAAAAAGTAAATAGCAAACTAGCGACAAAAATTGGCGTATTGAGGCAAACGCTTTTACAGTGTGTTTTTAAAACTGTTTTTTAAATTATATTTTTTTCAAGGAAGAAATTAATTGACATAAAGAGTTCTTGGTTCGGCGTTTAGCCTTAAAACAGACTTTCTTTTTTTTTTTTAGACACTATCCCTAATCTTTCCATGACATCTGTGTCTTCTTTTCCCTATTCCTGGCTTTCTGTTCATATCTTTTCTGGAAGTTTGTTCCCGGCCTCCTAACACCATAAGGGCTTTCATGAATCACTTCTGGGTTCTTAAGAGCCCTTATCTGGCCTCCATGTTTTTCTCTGTCAAAACCAAGAGTGTGGTGATCTTTACTATGGCAGATAATCCAGAGTTTGCTCTGAAGCTGCAGAAATAAAAGAGATTTTCACTCTTTAAAGGAGGTGAAAGTTCATTTAGAGCAACGTACAGTTTTACACTGGTATTCTGCGGGATCGTGAATTTATTTCCTCTCCGAGTGGTCACCCAATGTCCATTCCTGGCCTTGGGGCTCAAGATATTGATAGAAGACGTCATAGTCAAGAGTTTTGTGCATCCTTTGCCTGTATCCGGTCAAACAGTGATGATCTATCACTACATACAGAATAGGAGAGAGCAAAAATCTTGGTCGAGAGTATGTAGGGTCGCCCGTTGAGTGACCATGGGTCACACACGTTAGAATGGATATATCCACTCTTTCAAACTATTTTTATATTCAGAAAAGAAGGAAATTTTAAGAGAAAACAAAACCCCAAAATCGATGTTTACATTTTATTATTTTTGTATTTTCTTTGGAAAAACAACAACAACAACAACAACAACAACAAAAACCCATAGTTAGGACACTCCCTCCCCTTAAGTATATGGGATACCCCCTCCTCACTCCCCTCCCCTCACTCCTCTCCACCAGGCCGACATAATTTCTGATCACTGCTCACTCCTCTGTCTGTTCGCTCGCTATCCTATCTTTCTCTCTCTGACTCACATGCTATTTGTGTTTCATGAAGATACTCCCTCCCTCGCCTCATCTCCACCCGTCCGATTCATAAATGATATGCAGGATATCCCCTCCCCACTCCCCCCCCCCTCCCAATCCCCATCCCAAATCTATGCCTGACTATCATGTTGGGGCAGGAGGCTGTTTGCTCCTGCTAACCGCATTCTCCTCAGGTATGATGCTGCTAAGATGGGCCACGGTGGGAAAGGTCAAACAAATTGCTCATGCACTATATATATGTATGAGAAAGTCTTGTGTGTGTATAGATGTGTGCGTATATTCGTGTTTGTGTCAGTCGTCCGTGAGTGTGTGTGTTTGTGTACAGTCCTTATGAGTACATCGGTATTTCATAAAGAAAATCGTGGTGGGATGAGATCCATGAACAGGCTCTATTGGAGTGGATGACCAGCCCTAGCGCTTTTCAGCCCGGCCGGTTTCATCATCAGTGGTTTGTGTGTGTGTGTTTGTGCCTGTGTGTATGTGTATGTGTATTTGTGTGTGTGACTGAAAAACCCTCTTGTTGCACCGATATTTAATTACAATACCGTGGTGAATGAGGTCCAATTTATAATTTTAAGAAAACGAATTGGCATTTAAAAATCGGACGAAGAGTACGCGGTACACGGAGACACCGCTGTCCAGGTCAAAGTTTCAGAATTCCACAATTCTACCGACAAAAATTCTTCTCATCAACCTGGGTATGCAAATGCATTTAAAACCGAGGTAGTTCTACTTTCCTGGAAAAGCTACATACAATTTAAAAAAAAAAAAACAATAACGCTGCTTTTATGTAAAACCATGTAACTGGAATAAAATATTATCATTATGGGGTGGCAAGAGTGCCGTGTGCATTTATAACCACCTGCCTTCAAGTCAAAAGTGCCCAAGGAATTTGCCCAATCTGGATCTTTGTGGCTTTTTTCTTAACATCATCGAGAAGGATTTAATAGAATATCCAAAAGATGTTTGAAAAGATAATTAAAATACTATTATAAACTATATTCAGTAACTATTTCTGATATTGACCACATCTGTAGCACTCGGCTCTGGAGTATTTATTCTTTGACAGCCCGGGGTCCTATGAATATATTCTTTGCTCTGCATTAATAACTATATTATTATGTCGTCTTCCAACCCAAAATGCAAGATCGTTTTGGCTTTAAATGTGCGCCCAATTTTGGTCACAAGCGTCAGGGAAATTTTGTCCAGACAGCAGCGTCTGAACCTACTCTTCAACTATCATGGAACGTATGCAACGTATACACCGTGCCTTCGAACTATATTCACCTTCATTTGAGAAGGTTAGGCGTCAGGGTTCCCTAGCCAAGAAGCCATGGGGCTTTTCAGTCACTGAAAAAAATGCATGTTCTAGTTTACTAATCTTTCCCACCAACTGGTAGATTCGAATTTGGGAATTTGCTAGGTTTTGGTCAAACCAAGATCACGATTCTCAAATAAATGGTGCTGTGTTCTCGTCGGTTAAATATTTAATATTTAGGATAGTTTACTGCAGTAATAAAACAGGAGTAGTGCAGAACATCTTGCAATTCGGCTTGAATTAAATAATAAACAATATTAATATATAAAGAGTTATAACTTGCAGAAAAAAAAAATGTTTTTAAACAGATTGTTTTTGCTTTTCTCAATTTCTTTATTGTTGTGTCAAGATGGTCTTCAAGAAATACCATTTTCGTTCTTTTTCGTCTTTCAATCTCCTGAGGGTGGTTGCCTCGACAGGAATATCACGAACTCAGAATATCTCTAAATATTAATAGAAAATAAAAATCTAGCAAAATCTAGCATACCAAAAAAAAAAAAAAAGACATAAAACACGAAATTACATCAAAATATGTGTTAATTACGCATTGATGTCTGTAGTGTGTGTGTGTGTGTGTATGTGTGTGTGTGTGGTGTGTGTGTGTGTGTGTGTGTGTGTGTGTGTGTGTGTATTATACCCTAGGGAGATGAACTCATCAATGATAAAACCGGCGGGTTGCGGTAAGTGCAAGCATGTCGTCTCTTCTAAATTCTCATAATCAGACCCTTCTCTTAATAATATCCTATGGGTCAAATTAATGTCTCATGAATATTCATTGCGGCTTCAAAGAAAGCGTCGTCTTTGTCATTGGGAGAGGTAATACGGCTGACAAAGAGGCAAGTAAGACACGTAAATAAAAGTAAAAACAAACAAACAAACAAACAAGCAAAACAACAATAAACTAAAAAGGCTAAGTCATTCTTTGAGTGAGTGGCATAGATCAGATATACATTGTGCTTTTAGAGATCTACATGGACCGCTTTATAGACTAATAAACTTTTGTCCGTGGAGGGATTTCATATTTCTCACAAAAGATATAACATTTTGAATTACATTACCGCACATCTTTATGAAGAAAAAAGCTCATCAATACATTTCCCAAAGAAGCATGGCCTACGGCTTGCATCAAGCGTATTAATGTAAAACTAATGAAATTGAAAAATGAAGAAAAGCCACACAATTAAAAATCTCTTCTTTATGCTCTTTTTATTATGGGGATATTTGGCTGTTTGTGTGTATTTCTTTTAGATTATTATTACTTTTGTTATTATCATTATTATCATATTATTATTATTACTATTATTATCACTAATGACATTTAACCCTTTTATTGCCACTTGAGAGCCTTATAACATTTTTGAGAAATCATTTCAGACTGCTAGATTTAGTAGTTATAAGGTATGTGCCTGCCAAAAAAATGCATATTCCAAGTGCCTGTAGTCCTGTCCGGCCATCGATAATAATTGATCAAGATCATTGATTTTTACCAGAGGAAGAAAAGCAAGTGAACATGGAAATTTGATGGCAGTGTAAGTGTTAAACTTCTCAGCGACCTTCTTGAACCACAAATCTGAAAAGGCATTCCTGGAAGATCAGAGAAACTAGCATTACAAAGGAAAAAAAGAGCCAAAAGGTAAAATAGATAAACGGAAGAAAAGAGAAAATATTCAAGTTGGTATCAACGTGATCGTTATCATCGTGTTATACAAAAGTCTTTAAAATTTAAGAAGGGCTGTTTACCTGCAACTTTCCTCAATATACTGAAAGAAACAAAGAGCAGTCTGTACAACTTGATATATTGATATAATTAAATCAAGAGATGTTAACATGTTCTGGAAATGCCTTGACTTTTAAGACCGAGACCAACAACCGGTAATTTACAAAATAAATTACATGTAAAATAAACGGACAATGAATCTGAAGAATCAATGACATAAAATGGTTGAAAATACCAGAAGCGCCAACGTTTCGAGCCCGCTTGCTCTTCGTCAAGGCATCTTCCTGCCCCTCCTCCTCCTCTTCCTCTCATCATCATCATCATCATCATCATCATCATCGTTTTACGAAAAATGTCTTAAAATTAAGACGACTGTCCACCGGCAACTAATCAAATACACCAAAAAAGTTGAAAAACAATATGAAAAAATTAGAATTGAGCTATTAAAATGAATTTATAACGCTAGCCAAATTTTCGAGCCCACTTGGCTCTTCATCAGGGCAATAATGAAAACATAAAATGTAAACAGGGTATTGCTGTACACCAAAGGAAATGTTAATCATCATCATTATCATCATCATCATCATCATCATTAACAATATCATTATCATCAATAACAACATTATTATCATCATAGTACCAAAATATATTTAACGATGTTAGTGACAAATAACAAGTTGCTCTCAATTTGATCTAAGCCACAAATATGAGAAAAATAGACAATTGGCAAGTTTTCCAAACTGGATCTTCCTCGGGTAAAACAAGTCATCATCAGCATCATCTCCACCATCATTATTTTATACAAATAATTCAAAATTAATGTCAGCCTATCTTCCTGCAACTAACCGAATGCACGAAAAAAAAAATCAACAATTATATATAGCGCAATATGTTGAGCATTGAATAAAGTAATAGTCTGGCCAAATTTTTAATCCTTTTGGTTTTTTCATCGGGGCAATATCACAATTATCATCATTGTACTAATATGCCTTTATAGACCACAAAGACTGCCAGAATGTCCCTAAGTTTGTAAAACATAAACATGCGCATGCACATATATAGACACGCACACACACACACTCACACAAACACAAACATAAAGAAGATGAAAAAAAAATGTCCATATTTTCGGAAAATTATCTGTTCGACAGTGCGAAAATAATCATCACTATCACTTTTATAAAAATGCCTTAAAACTTAGACGACTGTCTAACCTGCAACTAATCAAATACATTAAAAAGAAGCAAATAACAATATGACGGCCTTGATACATTTGCCAAATGTTCGAACCCTCTTGGTTCTTCGTCAGGGCAAACATTTAAATATGTATCGCTGTACAGGAAAGGAAATGTTAATGAGCCATTTTTTTCAGCAATCTAGGTTGCTTCCCTTTGCCAAGTACAAGAGATTTGGACAGATATTACAAAGAAGAAAAAAAAATCACTTTTTCTCTTGTTATTTGAAACATGTGGTGCAAGAAAACATGGAAAAATTATAACAATAAGAAAGTACATTTTCATGACATGGTAAATTTTTCAGAACTGTCTGTTACTTATATTTCACATAACAAGCAAAAAAGAGATTTTTTCCTTCTTTACAATGCTTACATTACACCTCCTATACGTCACAACGGGAAGTAATTTGGCTGACGGTGAAAATGGCTCCGTATATGGCTTGTTTATTGTGTAGAGAGGATTTTCAATGTTTTTAAAAGTAAATAAAATAGTATATTTGGAATTTTACACTTTCTGATTCACAATGGACAAATAGATATGTAAGATTTTTCATTTGCCAGTCTTATCATTTTTTTTTTTTCGTTTGGTGTGACATCACCGAACATTTTGCTGTCTTTTACTTTGGAAACAATTTGTGCTCACATCATTATCAACATCACTAGTCATAATTTCCAAGGCGTAGGCCGATGGCTCATAACATTCATGAGCAACAGGTGTCCTCCCTAATAACTATACCTTCTAGTCGGAAAGATTTATGAGGCGTACTATACCGAAACGTGACGATAACACGTGACGATGGCAGAGATAAGCAGGATTTGTAATTTGAGAATGTTAATGTCAACTATGATGTGCACAAATACAGCTTCTGCTTTGATATTCGAAATTCATTTCCATGAAATGATAATTTCCAAATGCCTTTTTTTCCCCATTTACTTCCACCTTCACTTTACACGAATTATGGGTGGAGATAATACATGCAAAACATAAATTTGTCTGATTAATGTACAAATCATTATAATATTATTATAGATATTCAGGCATAATAATATATTGGACTGAGTACAGTGACATTAATATATATGGAGATGGGGTACGACTCACAGAGGAAAAAAAATAAAGATCAATAAAATGTAATGTATGATATAAAAATGCATAGTTTGGCATTCGAGGGATAAAAATTGTGAGTCACAAAGAAACGAAGGACATTGGGCTGGAAGCAGAGCGAGAAAATACATCTTAGTCTGCCCTCCACCCGCAGAAATTGCGATAGACCATTCTCATCGTGTATCAGAAAATTCAGTCATAATATAAGAAACATCACCGTAGCAGGAGGTTACAGCCCGCGAAACTGAGCAATGTAAACTATAGACTGCTTCAACCGTTTGCATTGTATGACGATAAAAGCGACAGCAGAGGGGTAAAATGTAATTAGTTGACCGATCAACTAATATAATGTGTACATTAGATAAAAATAATAATGATAATAATAATAAAAACCTTGAGCAATTTTTAGGTACTTCTTTAGAGCTTACATAACTTAAATCTTGATAAGCTGAGATGGCCCAATTCAAGGACTGAAGGGCTGAAGTAGATTTTTGATATGACTAGATATAAAACTTGATGTTTTAAACACATTTTCACCATCCCCATGGTCATGGTCATTATACGCATGAAAGGCTCAAAGATATCAGCAATACTATTACAAGACCAGTTGGAATAGGGTCAGTAACACAATTGATTACTATGGAAAGGCTAAAGGGCAGTGGCCAGGGTGGTCAAAAAACGAGGGCCATCGTCACAGATGCTTGAGGTGGCATAAACTCGTCGGTCTGGTTCGAAGAGGTGTTAAGCCACGATTATCGAGGTTTGCAATGATACTACAAAGACACAATAAAACAAACCAAAGCAGATCTATCAATTATGGGGCCCAGAAGCCGTCTCATTTATATGGTACTTCGATGAGGAAGGGAAAAAAGGAACATGCAAACTTGCTCCAAAACAACACAGACAACAGAAAAGAACAAACAAAGTCGGACATAGCAAAAAAATTGATTAATGTGCAGAAGATGACATACAGAGAGAGAGAGAGAGAGAGAGAGAGAGAAAGAGAGAGAGAGAGAGAAACTGTTGGAAATGATGAAACGAGATCCCTACCTGGTCTGCTGATGTATCGAACTAACTGCTCGCTGCGTGTTGGAATGCAAGATACCCAGGTGATGATAGAATGAACAGCTAAATGATGAGCCAGTCCCGGAAATGAGCAGCTGATTTGTGAGCAAATGATGCATGTGAAGTGGGAGTCTAGACAGGTTTGTACGGTTTTGAATAGGAAAATACGGATTACCAGATAAAACTGTCCTGCGGTCTAGTCTCGTTTGCCATGTATATGATGAAATAAAATACATCAGTTGTAGCGCCAGCGATGCTCAGTCTCGATTCCCCTTGATACCCCGCCACTGCATCCCCAACAAATCTGAAAGGAGCTGCATCAATTTTCCCGTCACCGCTGTGCCAGACAAACACTGCGGTGATCTTTAGACAGAAGAGAGAGAGATGTGGGACGGAAGGAGGTAGGGGTGGGGGAAGGTGGGAGGATGGGGGAGGGGTCTAGCCGTTCACTATGGGAGCTGATATTGTGAGTGTGTGGAGGCAACCCCTTGACCGATATACTATTTGACCCTAGACCTTCTAATAATAATAATAATAGAGAGCATTTATATAGCGCTTATCCCCGTACTACAGGCTCTAAGCGCTTTACAACCTCTTATTACCCGACAGACCCAAAGAAGACACTCATAAACGTTCTCA
>JBCEWB010111011.1:0-11810 GCA_039654565.1 Peronia peronii
CCCACTGGAAGCCAGAGGACTGTTGAGTCACTGAAAAAATGCGGGTTTTCGATCTTCGTGTCCTTCCATCCCCCGATACAGGAAACGCGAGTCGATCCCGGCCCGTTTTCTCCGTGAGCAGACGCCATACCACAGACACTGCGTCCCCTCCTGCAATGTGAATGTATCTCACATATTTTTATACTGTATCTCATCAACTATGAATGGAATTTGCTATTGGGGACAAATAAATTTCATCATATTTTATCTTATCTTATTTTCTATGAGTTTCTTCAGACACTTTGGGAATTGACAGGCCTACAATATGACACCACGGGCATTCACCTAAAGCATGATAAGTATAGGGTAATATATGCTTACAAGTCCTTATGCAATTCATAATAGATTTGCTTCGACCAGGCAAAAGACTGGAAATCCCCGCGTCTATTTTTAGCAGGGGTCCAAACACTCCAAATTGTTTACAAGTTTGCCTCACTTTTCGGTTTGACCCTTATCTGGTGGGTAGGAAATGTATGATTAAAAATCCTCGCTGTGAGCCTATTGAACCGAGATACCCAACAAATAATAGTAGTAGTGAGTAGTGTTAATGATTTAATGACGTAGGAAAACGACTGACGTCCTCCCGCGTCGGGTTTTCCCCGAAATCTTGCATTCTACTATTGTTGTGGGATTTCGTGGTGAAGGGTAACACACGTAATTGATGTTCTATTTTTAGCAGGCGGTACAAACACTCCGCCGCGGATTTCCAATTCTATTGCTTGTGTACATATAGGTTTATCGCACTAATATATCTGCATTTTTATGTTCTCAAAAGTACTAATTTTGCCATTGACAAATCAGATATGTAGTTTCCCACGTATAATTTTCTGAGAATTTCTAATTTATTTATTTTTTTCTTGGTAGAAGCAAAGATGTCGACGTGCATTTGAATAGCGAAATCATTTCATTTTAAGGAGCCACTTCAAAGAAGTTACTAGGTTTAAGTGATCTCTACTAAATAAATATTTTTTTTTCAAAATGTGTTGAAATTATGTTTAAATATTACCTGTTCCTAGCTTTTGTCCTTATAGACACATTTTAATGAAACGGAAAAAAAGAAATAGAAAAAAAAAAACAAAGAAAGAGAAAGGAAAGGAAGAAAGAAAGAGAAAACGAAAGAAAGAAAGAAAAGAAAAAAAATCTTTTTGGCGTCCCCAGAGATCGTCATAACATCTTTTGTATAAATATCATCTCTTCATTAATAGTCAAGACCAATACACACACGCGTATGATGTACTATATTGTAGTAATAACGAACGTAACAATTCAGAATGACTACATAGAAGGGAAGCGGTGATCCAGACCAGTAACAATCAGGACCAATGATTCAGTAGGACTTTTGCACATTTGTGTTCCCGTTGTTATTGGTTTTCAGATGTTTTCCGTGCTTTGCTTTTCTCAAGCTATAATAGTGTACCACAAGTACTCAACAGAATCCAAGGACCACTTTTTCAACCGCTCATAACAAGGAAAGCTCAACCCACTCATTTCAAAATGTTTGCAAAAGTTTCATATCAACTATCCATCTCTAACTCAACGGCGGTGACATAGAAGTTGAGCTGTCTTTAAACTAGTTTCATATAGGACTGAAGAGGTCCAGTTTCTGCTGAGTTCTTGAAAAAATGGTCCTTAACTTTTGTTGAGTAGTGTATGTCCGTCTATGGTCCAGTGGAGGTTGTCGCCAGAAATCTTAAATACCTGTATGAATCTTGTAAAATTCTCTAACTGATCTGTGATTTTGTAATAGTAACAACTTTTCCAGTTTGGATAGCCAAATTACGAATACAAGAAAAAAAAAAAAAAGGCAAAACAAACACAAATCGGAGGCCACAAATTACATTGTACCTTATCAATGTTACTTCATTTTGGCGTCTATTGAAAAATGTGGGTCCTTCATTTCATCCCACAGTGCTACATGTGGCAAACCCTTAATACGGCAAAAGCCCGTGTCCACATCTGTAAGATTTTATTAACTATTGATCGTCTGTTTTGTTCTTTGATAACTATTGTTATACATTTTAATCTACGTTTCTTTTTTTTTTTCATATATATCCTGAACGTCACTAATAGAGTATTTTGCACAACGTGCCCCCAATCTTGCTGACTCCCCTTAAATAAAAATCCCAACACAAACCCAAACTGGGAATAGAGCTCAGTTATTACTTTATCCTCTGATCCTTGACCAAGAAAAGAAGCTGCAATACACACACGTGCTCATGCATGCAAGCATGCACATACACACACATATATGCACGCACAGAGAAAGAAAGAGAGAGAGAAAAAAGAGAGACAAAGAGAGAAAGAAAGAGAGAGAGAAAAATTATTATAGTCAATAGACAAGACAATTAAGGAAAAGGATTCATCAGGAAAAGCAAACGAGTGGAGAGTGATCTGTTTGTAGATCCTTTTAATGTTTACAAATATTGAATGAGTTGTTGACGATCAAATATCACAAGGGCAATTGCTCAACACACACGGACAGACACACATTCGCACACATTCAAGCCAAATGCACATGCTCGTCCACACAAACACCCACACAAATAGACATACAAAGTGATGCAGTTATTATATACAGGCATGCAAAAAATTGCCAAATGTTTAGACTCAAATTTTTTCTTCAATAAACAGAGTGAGTAAAATGAAGACAGACTTTTTCATGTCAACTTTGTGCATTGGACGAAACCAAAAAAAAAGCTGTGAGGCATTAAACCCCCCCAAAAAAAACAACAAAAATTTTTTTAAATTGATAAGTTATTAACCCTTTGAACCCTGGTCACCAGCGCCTGAAAAATCCATGTCCCTGGCCTTGTGGGCCGAGAATGCACATTTCTCGTTACATGTTCAATATCTTTGTAAACACAAGCCTCAAACACTATCATGGATGCAAACATTTGTAATCACCGTAGTCCTAAATGTCCTTGCCTCAACGCGACCTATTAGATCTATGTTTTAACTGTAGTGGACGTATAGGACTGAAGTAAGTGTGTCAGCCCGGTCTACCGGGCTGTGGGGTATTTGACACCATAAAATCTGCCCGATGTATCGGGCTGTAGGGTTCAATGGGTTAAGTGATAATGATTACATCTGAATATCTTCTTTATGTCTGAACAACCTCTTCAGTAACAATGATACTGAGCCCCTTATGATGAAAATAACAAATGACAAAAATTATGGGCGAAAAAAAAAAATTTGAATGCAATACACATGTACTGTGTTTTTGATAATAATAGGGAACATCCAGCTGTGTCTGGCTTTTCCCAGATCACTGGGGTTTTTTTTGTTTGTTTTTGTTTTTCTGAGAGTTTTGAACTCAACAAATACACAGCCGAGAAAAACAAGAAGGAAAAAAAAAAAAAAACCTGATCGCTGGTTTTTTTTTGTTTTTGTTTTTTTTTCTGAGAGTTTTGAAATCAACAAATACACAGCCAAGAAAAACAAGAGGGAAAAAAATAAATTTCTGGAATGAGAAGCACTACTCATAAAACAGAAATCAAAAATAGCTCAGTGTGATGTCCACGAAAACAACAACAACAACAACAACAAAAAAGCTGATGAAAACATGTGAAAAATCAAACTTTGACATCCAGATGTGGTAATGAAACAACAGACACAATCATTTTGTAATAACGTATCTTATCAGTGAGGTGACATAACTCTTTCTCCCACAAAATATTTGTCCCCCATTTGTGACATAATTAATTCCCTTGAAAAATGCTCAATTCAAACTACGCAATAAAAATAATTCAAATCGCTCCTACGAATGGGTGATCATTACATTACGTACTGATGGTTTAGTATATACGGCAGACTCTCACACAAAAGCATCGATATCAAAACGTGAGCCTTCATATGTGAAATGGCAGGCAAATTTTAGAGATGCGAGTGAATTGAGAGATAAGGTCAGAAAACAAAGTCCAGCACCAGAAAAAAGAAGGGCTTTTTGTTTTCAATTATGTCTTCAGTCACCCTCTGTCCCTGTGTTTTTTTTAGCAGTTTTACCTCTGCTGGGCTGAGTGTATGTGTCCTTGAAATATTTCAATGGAAAGTCAGAAGAGACTCCATCCACACTATGACAACTATGAGCTCCAGTAATGTTTTCAAAACTATCACTTACATAAGAAATCCATTAGACCAGGGATTCCTAATCGGTGTATAGTGACCCCCTTGGGGATCGCAAAGTCTTGGCCGGGGGTCGCGTAGCCTTACTAGAAGTGGCTTGGGGTAAAATTAATTTCAACTTATCAATTACATTATTATGCTTTGATATATTTTTTGTATTGTTGTTTTTGTTTCAGTGTTTCTTGCCTTCTCCATCACAGAAGATCCCATGTAAATAAAGCTGTCGATAGTTAGAGGGTCATGTGGATTTCAAGCTTTTGGTTGAGGGGATCGTGGGTGCAAAAAACCTTGGGAACCACCGGTTTAGACAAAAATGGCTTCAAAATAAGAAGAAACAGACTCAAGTCAACCATATGGTGAGGAAAATTGTCTCTCTGAAAGTGGGACAGAGAAAAAGCACCAATTTACACCTGTCCTGCAGCACCGCACGCAACTTTACATGAAAATCGGGTTGTTATTCCAGATGGAAAGAGTTCACTAACTAATATAAATCCATCTCTGTCAATGCAGTTTTCCCCCACACTGTGGACTGAGTAGACATATCTACAACATACGAGCTCTCAAAAGATATAATCACTTCTATATATTCAGACTTCATAAATTATCGGCTGGAGTTTCCAAGAGTTATTATATAACCATTTATGACCCCCCAAAAAAGAGATCTTTGAAATTTAATTCCAAACCTATTCAGTTGTTCTGACTTTAAAGTGCAACATTTACAGAGTTTTTTTTCATGCCTGCAGAAGTCTAAAGAATAGAGCATTCTTAAAATGAAGGAAAAAGTCCTAGATGCTGAAATCAATGACTGACTTAATCCATGAAGCAAGAACATCACTGACAACATAGTTATACAGGACATTTGGCTATCAGCTGGAAGTGCATCAAACATTGACAGAGACTGGTTTCCTTACCTAAGAGAACATAAATTATTATTCATAGATTAGTATGACTAATTCTTTTCTTCCTTCTCTGGTTATCCTCTGTGTCTTTACTAATACAATGTTTTAGTGGAATTCAAACTGAATATGCCCAGCTAAATGAAATAACATCTGCAAAATAAATTATTATAAACAACCTACATGTATTTTGCCTTTCAATCATACTCTACTGAACTCAGAAATTCTCCACTCTGCTTTTGTGTTAAAAAAAAAAAAATTAGATGACATATCATACAAATGTCATTAGAAATATAAAAATTAAATAAATCAATCAATTTTTAAAGAAAAAAGTGACCCACGAGAAGCATCATGAAATATACATCCAGCTGTATAAGAATCTCGGTAACTCTTTTTTTACAAATTCAGTCTATACAAGATAACCTGAGGGATCATTACACATGTTAATAATGCACACAATAGTACAAGATTACGTGTAAGCCAATACATAAACATCACGACAGGGAACAACGTTAACTTAGAGTAATGTCCACAACATTACAAAGTGATGGGACATTTCAAATGATTAATCATGCCGTTTCTGTTTTTCTCACTCACAGTTTTATGTTGCCTTTCTCCCAAACTTCAGCTTTGTTATATTCACTCATGAAAGCAAGGGAGACACACATGAATCTCCTTCGCACATACACAGACAAAAAAAAAAACAAACATGTTCATAAAATCTTCAGTGGTATCAAAATTTACAGAATTCTTAGCTTGTGCTCTCTTCAATATCGGGGATCCTCCTAGGACTATTTCTCGAATCTGGCAAACGATGTCCTAACAGCTGTCACAAAGTCACACTCCTAATCATCGTATGACTTGTATGAGAAAACAGAAATGCATAATTATGTATAATATCTTAGCTATAAAATCTCTGTTATGGTGCCATTTTTCTCCATTTTGAAGGTCTGATGTTAAGAGTCCATCATATGCCACTTCTTTGTTGGCTTATGGCGGAGTCTTACACTGAATCATTGAGCTGGAATGGTTATGTTCTTCTTCCTATTCTGACGAACCTGGCGTTCACCTCATTATGGGGCAGATTCTACAGCACCTGGATTTTCCACTTGCGAGATGACTGAGCTTTTTGCAGTTTGTCATTATTTATAAATATCAAAACAAAGCCATAAACATGAAAAAGACAAGTCTGTCATGACAATGTGGAGACTATTTTCCACCATGGTGTGAAAGAGGATAATATCAATGAAATCAGTCAGTGAAAATACCATTTTGTGACGAGCACAAAAAAACCACACACATAAAAAAAAAAAAAACAACAAGCAAAAAACAAAAAAAACCACCCTCCTTCCCCACTCCAAAATGCACATACACACACAAACTAAGAAATAAACAAAAAAAGCCATTTCTTTGGCTTCAGATTAAAATTCATATTAATTTGCACACAAATGAGGTATTTTGAGATCAGTCGCACGACTAAGGGGTCACTGTTCACCACATGGGCTTATGTGGATATGTCTGAACGTTCATCACTGGTCAAAAGCAGCTGTCTGTCATGCGCAGAGCGCGTACACAAATCAGTGTGTATCCATCATCAGACCTATCTTGAAATACCTCATTGCTGAGCTGGGCTTCAACTTTTCTCTACTTGTCCTTCTGCTTCAAACTACTGCCCTCTCTGCAAGCACTGACACATGACAGGCCTTCATAACAGCATCAGCCAGAAGACCAATAAAAATAGCATACATGTCTTAGGCCCAACAAAGAGTACAGAAAAACAAGACTGTTTTTTACATTCAAGTAAAGGATGCAGAGTGCGTGCAGAGTCTTACAAAGTCAAGAAAGACCAAATTCTTCTCTTGGCTAGACAAAGTAATGTGAAAGCATCAAACTGTTTGAAAAAAAAACAAGCAACAAAATAACAGCTTCTAACGACAATAATAACAACAACAGACTGTACACATTTACACAGATTAATGGGGAGTGTTTTTTCATCAGTCCAATTACTTCCCTTTGTCTGACCCACGGTTATTGGACAAACATTGTAAAGAAGGAACAAATCACTTTTCTTTGAAATGATCACACGCAAATGTCAGAAAATATTAGGAGAATAGAATTAAAAGTTCTCACACCTGAAGTTTTGACATTTGTTTAAGGTATAAAATTCAAACAAATACAGCAAAAGAGCTTTCCCTCCTTACGGAGCTTGTTCACCAGGCAAAGGTATCTGGCAAAGGGAATTAACTAGGGCAGGTGAAAAACAAATCCCCACTGGGATTGCGCCCTGAATGTTGTAGATGAGATAGAGAAATTACCAGTGCAGCTTGGAAACACCACCAACATCTGAAATAGTTAAACATGATAGACAGTACAGACCACTTTAAATTAAAAAAAAAAAAAAAAGAAGTAAATAACAATGGGTCAGCAAGTCACAGGAAACAAGTGGATAAATGTTATCCATCCAGGTGAAATGATCCAGATATCAAAGTGGGCTATGTTGATTTTTTTACTGATCATGTGAATACATAATCTAACTTTGAATTTTTGAAATTTTGGTTACACATCCATTTTATAACCGACACGAAACATGAAAGGGGCAGGCACTTGTGATATGTATGTCAGAAGTAATCAAGTGTGTTACCGAAATTCATTTCAGCCATCAGTGATAGTCTTGTCTACTTCTGGCAGTTTTTCTGAAGTTTGGCTTGTTCTAATGCTGTTCACATCTGTGTGCCTGTCAAGTATGAACGCATCTTACATGTTTATTAGCCTCACCTTATTTTATCTCCCTTTATACCGTGACACCAAAAAAGTTGCAGCTAAATTATTTTCTCATGGAAGTCAAACATACTCAGTTCCTCTCTATAATAATTCTGCATGAAAACTTTGATATCAGATTTCATTTCATCCAGTGGCAAGTCTTGAGAACAAGGTGAGTGAAGACAACATCAGGAGAGCTACTGACATATTGCAAACATATTGGAAAGATGGGCATGTGCCTAAAGAAAAATAAAGAACAGCATCGCCAACAACAATATAAAATATCATCATCACATTTGTACATCTTTGCATTTCCGTGAGGCATTTGGTTGGCTCTTGTTATCACACATAATGTCACTGTCTGACCGCACTTGCCCAGGTCATCTGTGTCAACAACTGTGCCATACTTGTGGACCAGGTACAATCAGTAAAAAAAGTCTAAAGCTCATCTTCAATAGGACATAGGCAAAAGATTGATTTTTTTTTTCACTTCTCCTACATCATACTTTGGATTCGGGCTAAACTTTATTGACTTTGATCAAAACCACTACAAAATGACATGGGCAATCGTGATCTGACCGCGACGATAAGAAACAAGAGAAAGACATTACCCAGCCTGCGGTACCTCTCCCCTCTCTAGTGTATATGGAGATAGTTATCTCTTGCTTTTGCCGCTGGTATGGCAGTGAAACAATGGCCCTGACACATATTCACTGAGTAGATAATCATCTTGTTGCAAACATGTAATGACTTGGTAGATTTGTGCTAATTAATCTAAATGTGACAACAGAACCATGCAGTTACTTCGCCATTGACTGTTGAAGTGCCTGAGGCTGCTTGGCTCCCAGATTTGCTTATTATTCTTTGCCTTCCAAATAATAAACAATACAATAGCATGATACTCGCCCACTACTGCCTTTAAGCTCTAAACAGTTGGGTACTGAACATGGCTATAAACATGTAACAAACAGCTTAGAAATATCCTAGCAATTTCTCATCAATCTGCTGGGATCATCCATCTGACAAAAATCTGACCAGCAAGGGATCTTGACACTAGCTTTGCTGGACTGCTTCGATGCCTGACAATAATACAGACATGCAAAGTAAATCTATCAAGGCTAAATAAAAAAAAACAAACAAAAAAAACAACTGTGTCTTCTTGATAAGAGAAGTGTCTGCAAGTACCAAGGACTTCTCTAAAGTGATAAAGCCAGTAACACTTGGACAGTTGTGGTGTGTGATTCATTGAATTTATCTGTATATTGTAATGAAATTCAAGAAAACAGTGACAAAACTGATGTTTGTCTTTACGTTATCAGTCCTGAAAAATTTGACAAAGAAAAAAACCTGTCAAAGTTTGGTGAATGAATTCTAGTCCCATAATAATGATATTAGGACACATGTTGTGATGAGAGAACACAATGGTGACTGACTTAGGCAACTGAGATCAAGGAAAGTAATGTGTGCCTTTTTTTTTTTTGTTCTTACAAGTCACAGAATCGAACAACGCAAGTGATTCAAGTCAATGGGGTGGGCTGTTTCTGCACTACTAAGTTCTGAACCAGCTTTTTTCTCATTATTCAGGAATAAAAATCCAATGTGCTGTCAGGCTCTGCTATCCTGCCATCATCTCCACTGTTATCATTTTCATCGCCGAAGTGGTCATGGGGGTCAGGGAACACTGACCCAAAGTGAACGGTCAATGACTCATCGTCGCAAGGTGAACACCGTCTTTCGTTGTCATAATCATCATCTTCATCGTCCACCACCTTGCTGCTGATCTCCTGGCTGGAAGAGGCCTGAGGCTGGAACAGAACAACGGCCATGCTGTTGTTGCCGCTGTCGGCTGGTATGTTGATGTTGCCTCCGCTGCGGATGGGGTATGAGGATGATGATGCCAGTCCTGGATCTATGTGGTCCTCATCAAAGCAGGGGAGATTCTGAGAGGGAGTGAAGTCCACTTCTGTGCCTGTAGAAGATGAATTACACCGTGTGATATACAGATGTATCAAGATCTAAGCCACATACATGGTAACTGTCAAGTACAGGATTGCCTGATTATCCATAAACTAATGAAACTGTTGACATAGTTCAGTATAAAGAAATTTAAAGTACACATCCTCCAAAATGCTCTGCGTATTCTGCTGCATTCACCTGTACTGATGTTCTAATCATACTGAGATATCAAGCAGTCTTGTTTGATATCTAGACAATTTATGACAGAATGATGTAGGAGTTGAAAACATCTGGACTAAAAACGCACAATTTATTTACATACTGAAAATTACAAGCAATGACCATTTTCTTTCCCATGATTAAAAGCCTAGATTGAACATTTTCACTTCTTGAAGTATTGTTCATTAAGACCAACTCGTAAGAGATCACAACCTGCTCAAACTTGTGCAAACAATAATGACTCCCTTAAAGGGGTAGTGCAACATCATTTTGTCCTGTTAAGTTTCTGTTTGTTTTTGCCTCAGATGAAATGTTACCGTTATTGTAAACCCACCAATATACCAATTAGAAGCCAATGGCTTCTTAAATTTGAGATTTTAACAATTAAAGAGACCAGATCGTTCGGACCGCTCAGTTTTCCGTAACTGACTGTATTCCGGGCGTGACATCTGTTTCCGGACGCTTCAGTGGGCCTATTCAGTATGTAAACAATGGTGTATTGTGTGACTGAGAACTGTCGGTTGCAGGATAGTCTGGCGTTTTTAGGAGCTCCTCGTTGCGCTGTGATATTTCTCACCATGTCACTTGAACTTGGGGTTTATCGCCCCCAGTTTGAAATTATCGCCACAAGAAGTATGCCCAGCTCAATAAACACTCCATCAAAAGGTAAAGGAAACTTTAGCTAATGGAACATGAGAAATTCCATGCCCATACATGAAATCCTCTTGAACAGAAGAGAAGAACAGAAATCAAGGGCCACATGGCCCACTCAAGTCCTCTCAAGTGCTCTGAAACTACAATCAAAAGAAACGATGATCAAGAGAAGAATATCAAATAGATGTGGACTCTTTGTTTATACCATACTGAATAATAACGCAGACTCCCCTGACCACTTGACCCACTCAATAAGTTAGGCACTGACCAGTGACCAAGCTGTTGAGAGCAGAAGTGAGCTATTATTGCTATGAATGAAAGCCAAAAGTGGCTTAAATATCTATTAGCTTATATATCAGATAGCTTTCTTTTGCTCTCACTGTATGCCTCCATTAAATCACTTATACATATTTCTATGTAGTCACTGCTGCCCCATCAACGTCAGCCGGTCTGATCTAATCACAATGATCTAAGTCCATGTGGTTTGAGGGATGATAGCTTACATTTTACAGGGAGATTCTATAGCAAGAATTAAATACGCCCCCATGTGAAGTGGTTTGGTCCCAGCAGTTATATTTGGTTATGAACACATCTGTAATGGAAATAGTCTGAGTGACTAGAGGTGATAAAATTACACTAATAATATTAAACTGACATCTTTAGATCTCTGAGTACAACCCTTTCTCCTATCACTGGCTCACTGCAAATATCATATGCAGGGCTGTCAGTGCAAAATTGAGCCAACCCCTGAACTTAGTCGGTTGGCATATGAAATAATACATACGACTAACATTTCAACCAACAAATCACATACAAAAGCAAACTGAATGCTTTGTCATATTGAAACACAATAAAAGAAATTCTAAGCAAGCCTAATGTCAATGATGAATAATACTGATTGACAGAATGGTACTCGCACAAGACAAGTGCACCTAATACCATACAACTAGACTAGATCTAGATCTCAACTGTAGCCTAATAGAGTAGTGACTAGCAATAGCATAAATCTAGTTGATATAAAAACACCAAACCATTTAAACGATCGCACAGACAGGCCACACTGAGATCTTATAGATGTCAAAAGACGAAAGAAAGTCCAAAGTTAGATCTCAATTTAATCTAGATCTATTGGTCTCAAACATTGTCAAAGGACCAGGACTTGCC